>PVHT020002874.1:177932-189371 GCA_004024745.2 Catagonus wagneri | reverse complement strand
GCATGCAATTACCACCAGGTTCCATGTAAGCTCTATCCCCCAGACTTACCTTGGATTAATCATTTGGATTTGCTCGCAAACTGACTGAGTTTTAGTAGCTTGTTTTCAATGCTTCTGTTTCCCTATTTAGCAGGAAACATGACTCATGAGTGACATTCCTGAACCTACTTATAAAGACTTCTTTTGTAATGTGTTCTGAAGAACACACTATGAAAACTGCAGAAACTGTCTTGTTTACATCTTTAACCTTGTCCCTTTTATTGCCCTTCCCTATTCTATTTGTTAGTATCATAATCTTTTCACTACCCACAGTTTTTCTTGTCAGAGAACATCACCTATCTCTTTCAAATTTTTCCACTGCTGAATCACTGCTGTTTATTTTGACCTGCAACAGCTTCTGAAAATTTTTTGTTCATTCCATTCCCTCTTTTATTTAAAATGAAACTTATTTTGCATCAACCTCAACTGAATTCCATTTTCTTGGCTTAGTCTACAGAATTCCAACTTGCTAATTGTTTTATATATCTTTCTAAAAAACAATTTTGGGGAACAGATGGCTGTAACTGCCCAGGATCGGCAGCCAAAACCACTAGTCAACCACCAGCAATCTTTGGCTCCTAAACTGGTTCCTTGTTATTAGATCCCTGGGAATAGGCTGATAGAATTAGGATAATTCCTATCTGACAGTCTCTTGACTCTGGTTCTAAAATAAAACATAGCTACAGTGTCCATAGTAACACATAATTTTAACACCATCATGACCATTCCCACTGGGAGAGGTGTCACCAGGAATCCTTGATAAGAACATGAGGATTTTTATTGTTATTTTCCTAATCAGAGATAATTACTGTATCAAATAAATGTTCACAGGGAACTGCAACCTAGGTTACATCAGACTTCCTTTGGTTTATTGTGATATGCTTCCAGCAAAATAATTACTTTTCACAGTAGTTGAGATGTAGCAGAATTTCTACACATCTGCCCCATCTACATTATTGTCACCAGATTTTATTTTTCAATTGCTCTGCTATGTGGAGAGCCAAAATAAATAAATTCCCCCTATAAACAAATACTTATTGACCACTGTCTTAAGAGATCTAATGACACATTATTAATTGTTATTAAAAAATAGCCCACTCACTGTGATACTAAAACTCTTCTTTTAGGATTACTTCCTTTATATTGATGCCAAATCTGTTGGATATCTTCCTTCTTTCTTCATGGGGCATATTTTAACCCTAACAGGCATGCTCCTCTTTAGATTTCCAGTTTGGGGGAATATTATTCATGTGAATTTTCGCCTAGAGAGTGGAAATATGATTGTGATCATATTGATCAGAAATACTGAAACAGTATGGAGATACACACTTGTACTTGCATTTCACTATAATGAAGCAAACCTGATTGACAGGTGATCAAATTCTAATGACTTTTCTTATGTATTTCATTACCTGGCCTTAACACCATCATTTCAGTTACTTGTTGTCCTCACCTCCATCACCACATCCTCTCAGAAATGACTTTATTTGAGTTGTATGCCTACATCTGTGGAGCAATGAGCATTCTGGCTCTGCATGGAGAAATTAAGCACCTGGCATGAAGGGTGACGAGAACAAAGAGGCTTCACTATCTTTATCGTAGGTTTGGCATTATTCTCTCCATGCCATGGTGTTCTCTGTTCTAGAAAGTAAATAGACATCTATTGGTTTTTACATAAATAGAATCTTCCCCATTTTTTTAGTTAAAAGCACCCATTTCCTATATGAGACGGTTCTGGAAGGGCCAAAAATAACATAACTCAGCATTGTGGTCGGTACTCTACAATGAGATTACCCCACTTCCCAACAAAGAATAAGCCAAGGGGATACCTGAGTTCTTCTCTAGTGTTGGCATACGGACACTGAAAGGACAAAATTTAATTTTTACTTTTCTGGTAGCAAAAAAGTATGGCTGCCTAAGGTATATTCCATGGCCCTGGAAGAAGGTATATCCACGGTAGCTGAAGTAAGGGCAAAATATAAAACTGGACTAAAAAAAAAAAAGGCAGATGAGAGATAATGTACAGTGTATCATGGTGACATTAGTCTTGGGAGTAAAACCAAGTTTCTTTGATCCTGTGGTCTCTCTATTGTCTTCCTAGTTTTTAGAAATATCCCCCATTTAAAAAAAATTTCACTATTTTGAGTTATTGTTCTATAAAATAACATGTGACAGTGTTGATTAACAGAATATAGTTAATAAGGTGAGCCTATTTTAAAGAAAATAAGAACTAAAATAATAGCTAACTCGTATCTCAAATGTACCACATCTGAGAGACTCTTACAAGTGCTTTATACATATTAGCTTCCTTGATCTTGACAACAATCCCATAGACATTTTAAGGTAAAGAGAGGTTAAATAAATTGCACAAAGCTTCAGAAGCAGAGTTGTGATCTATATCCAGGTAGTCTGACTTCAAAATCAGCTAATATATGTTTATATAGTAAAATGGAGAAGTAAGATCTATAGCAACTCTGAAGGCACTGTTTTTGGTATAATGGGGTCTAAATTTTATTGTACAGCTGTCTACTTGCTATCAATAATGAAGTTGGGACTTCAATTTTTTTCTAGAGTTATTGGAGTATGATTGACAAGTAAAAATTGTATTTAAGTTGTACAACTTTTACCATAACCTTATGGTTAGAGGTGATTTGCAAATGAGAAAACACTAATGTTCAAATATTATGTAACATATCCTAGTCACAGCTAGTGAGAAAAGGGGATGGGATATAAATACACATTTGAATCCAAGGCTTATACTCTTTATGCTGCTTAACTGAACAAAACATGTAAATGATAAGTTACTTTAGACCATGAGTCTTTTTCAGCATATAACCTACTTTAGGTGAGAAATGTAAATTCTCTTTGCATACAATGTAGGTGATCATAGCAAATCAGATGTAACTCTAAATTCTATTTGATCTTATAAGATAGAGATAAATATAAAGTGTTATGTTTAAGAGAAAGAAATGCGATAGAAAAAAAAAAGATGACAACTGAATTGGCAACTGAAGTATGAATGAAATTGGCTAGGCAAAGGAATAGGAAAACAGATATTTATGACAGATTAGAACAACTTGAGCAAAGCAAAGTGAGAAAGTTCAAGACAATAGATTTGTTCACTGTCAATGGATTTTAGAAAGTGTGAAGTGGAGTGACTGAAGTTTCAAAAGCTGTCTGAGGCAGGCTGTTAAAGGCTTTGTTTACTTAGATAAGTCAAATGCAGTTGGCAATGGAGAGGCATCATAGGCTTTTGTATAAAGAAGTGATGTGATGAATTCACTTCGCAATGATTTATGGAACATCCAACATGTAAAAACATATTGCTCAAGCACAATACAACCAATGAGATAAAGGCATATCCTGATACTACCACATGGGCAGACATCAGCCATGTAAACAACAAAAACCACAGTGAAATAGGTTCTATGATAAATGTATAAGCAAAGTTGTACAGCACTAAGCAGTGTGCTCTTGATATAAGCCCTAGAATAAATTGGAATATAGAGGAAACAGGGAGAGGGTATTGAAATAGATGTTACAGGAAATAAAAAACACATAAGGTATAATCAGTAGTGAGCTATCCCTTTCAGCTTTTCATATTGTCTTCATGATAACCTATACATATATATATATATACACATATACATATACATATACATATATCCTATTAAATTATCCTAATGAATACCTCCTGATAACTTTGTGAGGTAGATACAGAAATAATAGGTAGAAATTTGGAAAAATCATTTAAATATTGGCAATTTTCATTTTCTGAGTTTTTAGTCACACTTTTTAAAAATATGTGGAATTAAAGTGCATTGGCTATTTTATTTTATTGCCCATATTTTGTCCACACATTTTGTTGCATAATTTTCATTGGAACTATGTAACATGCTTGAGTAGACACATGGTAATGTCTCAACAAATATTTGTGGAGTGAATGGATTTTATACATCTTTTTTCACTAAACAAAAATGTGTTCAGAATCATTAATGTACATGCCATCATAAATGTTTACTATAAATATTTAAATTTATTTTTCTTTATCACATTCTGTACCCAGAGTTGATTGCTTTCCAGCTCATAAGTGAAAGGTCACCACTTATAAGTGGAGGAAAATGAAATTGGTGACTCATAAACACGTTTATTTAAATGGAATCAGGGCAGCAAAATCTAATTCCATATATAGTATCGTGAATTATTCATGTTTTTTATAGAAGTGGGCCACAAGCACTTGATGACATTTTATAAATTCTAACATTTTTATTATGCTGAGTTCTATTGTGCTGCAGATTTACAGCAACTTTACGTGTCCTAAAAACCGTAAATACCAAGACATCACCCCCTCGGTATACATTATTTTGATCACAATTATATTTTCAAATAGCCTAATTAGTTGACACATCTTTGAATTACTCAGAAACCAAGTAGCTGAATTATTTTTGGTTATTAGCTTAGCAGGAACAGTGATTATAAAGACTAAAATGCTAAGAGAAAATAAGACGGGGCTGACTTTATGATGGTTGATTTATATTTAGACTGAGCTAGAAGAGTCAGCACTACTAAAAGTTATATCAAGGTACTATAATCTTCAGAGATTTTGTTTTTTTTTAATTATTCAGTGCCTCAGAGATTCTTAATTGTAATCTTGACCTTAGTCTCCTAATTTATAGAGAGAGGTGCTAGTTTCCATATACACCTCTAAATATAGAGCAGAATAAAATTAAAGGGGAAAAAAAGGTGTTGTAGCTTAACCGTTCAAAAGAAAGACTATGTTTTCATCTATCTGATTCAAATATTCATTCCTGTGATTCTGTGATGGTAACTTTTTTATTCTGACAATCTTCACCTATATTCTTTCATTCTTCTCACCATCAATGGTGATACTTAGAAGTGAGAAGACATGAGAATAGAGATGTTCACTAATGGTAAATAAAAACTGAGAAGAAATAAGTATTCAGACTTAAAAAGTCAATATGTCAAATATCCATTCAGTACTAATGGCTAAAATACCATGTATTGGTTTTGTTAGTTTAGAAATTGGAGGCATTTAGTGTTAACTAGGAAATTTGACATTCAACATCTTCTCTTCTAGTAAGGCTAACTTCTTCTTTGTATGTTGATTGGACAAGGGATCTCTATATAAATATGTTCTGTTTCCTAATGATAAATGCATGTATATATTCAATATATGAACATTATTTTATTCTTTTGTATATAAAATGGAAGCATTTTAGAAGATTGTATTTTAGGGAAAGAGCAGGAACTAAAGATTTTCATTCATCAAGTAGGTTTCTCTCTGTCACAGACCTAACTTCTCTGAACTTCAAATTTTAAATCCATAAAAAGAAAGCATAATTGCCATGCTCACAGCGTGGCTGTGAATTAATACATGTGAAACCATTTTAAAACATTTTTATAAGATATGCAAATCCAAGGTGTTAAGAGATTGTTGTATAAAAATGAAAGATTGGCCTACCAAACTACCGAAATAATAAACTTTAATGTAAGTTTTATGTAAATGATCTTTAAATGCTTAGCTGGTGAAGGTATAATCTGTCTGACCTATTAATGCTTTCTTTCACGCCAGCCTCAAATAAACTTAATAAGGCTCATGCAGTTTTTAAAAAATGTAACCGCGACCTTGCCTTAACATTCTTTCTTGAACATTAACACTGCCATGCTACGTGCCTTTTTGGGACAAAGCAACACTGATGTTATTTTGAAATAACCAGGATATAGAACAAATTTTCTAACATGCAGCAGCATTGGCAGTTCTCATTTCAGTAGGTTAATCTACTTCTTAAAGAAGAAAATACCCTTATGAATCTTGAGTTGATAGAAAAAGGAAAACATCTAAATTCAAACAGGAAGTCCAGTGAGTAAAACTTTATCTTATTAAAAAGCAAAAGGAAAAGAAAAAAACAGAGGCTAGACAACAGTCTTATTTAGGAACAATTTAAAATAATTATAGCGATGAACAAAAGTAGTATTTTTATGATATGATATTTTTTCATTGAATACCCATATGGATGAAATGATCTAAAAGCAATTGAATATGCTCACAGAATTAGAGCTGCTAATGAGTTTTCTTGCAGCTTTAATCATCTCAAAATGTCAATATTTACTAATAATTTTTCAAAGGTGTAAAATGGCACTATGTAGTCCAAATTCTATCGATGTCTCAACTGGCATTCTACCTTGAAAATCATGTTACAGTTACTTTTATGGCACTAATCTACATGATTTGAACATGTGGTTCATTCATACACCAGTTGTCTCATTATGGACATGTCAGCATGTTCTTACAAGTAAGTGAATCTCTTTACCCAGGATCTCCTCAAGGTTTATAGTTTATGAACTTTTTCAGTGGATCACACATATGTTGAGTTGATAAAAATTTTGGCCCCACTCCACAATAAACAACCATATGTACAACACTCTGTTTGCCATTTCGTAGGGTTCCCAAAGTCATAAAGTATGTTTATGGATGCTTCAGGGTAGGAGTGGGTAAACCTTTGTGAAAAGAGTTCGAAAATATTTGTGGCTTTGTGGGCCACAGGGTCTTGCATAGGTTGCACTACTCAACTGCCATTGTACAAAGACAGCCATAAAAAATAAGTAATCTAATGGGCACAACTGTGTTCCAATAAAAGTATATTTATAAGGGTAGGTAGTGTGCCACATTTGGCTCTGAGCCACTGTTTGTTAGCACTTGTGCTGGGAGACTACTGCTAAAAATAACTCCACGGTTATAATTGTTAGCAACTTAATCATCTAGTGTCTGGAAGCCAGTGCTTCCAGAATCAGTGTAGCTCACTTATTAGCTCCTGAGGCTGTAGTTAGTCCACCAAACATTTCATTCTCTATGTATTTCTTTTTTTTTTTTTTTTTTTTGTCTAAAACCATGGTTATCCAGATCAGAGACTTTGTTCCTGCTATGGCTAAATTATATCCCCCCTGAAGTTAACATGTTTAACCCGCCCCCCATGTGTTGATATTTAAAGATGGAGCATTTGGGAGTTAATTACATTTTGATAAGCTCATGGTGGTGGGTGTCTATGAGGGAATTTAGTGCCCTTACAAGAGGAGACACCAAGGAACTTTGCTCTCACTCTCATTCAACCAGGTGAGAACACAGTGAGAAGATGGTCAAGCTGAAAGGAAGCAAGCTCTCAGAACCTGACCACGCTGGCATCCTGATCTCGGATTTCCAGCCTCCAGAACTGGGAGAAAGTGCATTTTTGTTGTGTTAAACTACTCAATCTATGGTATTTTGTTACGGAGGCCTTAGAAGACTAAGACAATTCTCCAGTCTTTGTTGCTAGTGGATGTGACCTTGGATTGTGAGGACAAGGCTGCCACCATTGGGATGGAATAGCAGTGAGCTGGAAAGAGACACAGCTTTCTTGATGATTTTGTAAAGCAGAGACCATGCCATTTGAGGACACACACACACAAAAGCTATGGATTTTATGTCAAAGAAATAAACCTCTTATTAAATTACTAGATGATGTACTAGTTATTTGGGGGTTTCTCTTACATACCACTGAACCTGCTTTTAACTAATAAAGGGAATGTGGGTAAGCTTACCTTATACTCTTCAGTCTACAGAGTTGTGGCTATTTGGTATAATCTCTCTAAGCAGTTTCTTAAATATTTGTTTAAGAAATAAACAAATTGGGGCCTAATACCATGGATGTGTTAAAAGTTGTCATTCATCTCAGGACAGTGATGAAAACCAGGCTCAGAGCCAGTATGATCCGTGTAGCCCTTATACTGTGTGCTGATGTTATGTCACCATAGAAGTGATATTCTATGGATTTTGGTAGGACTATACACATCTTGCAATGAGCATGTACAAGAATGTAACTGATGTTGTCCTAGCTTTCTCTATTATTCATTCCCTCCCACCCCTCGATCTTTTGCAATCACTTCTGCTCACTTTCACCTTTCTGAAACCAAGCATAGTCTCAGGCCAGTGCCATACCAGAGCAGTCCAGGGTGTTACAAGCTTTCATTTTTATCCAGGAACTAGGAAAAATGACCAACTGAGCTCATAGCCACCTAGAAAGTGCCTCCCCTACTTACATACTGCTTTCTCCGGTTAGGTTAGATTAATTTAGCCACACCCTTTCCTGGTACCATGTTTTGCTTACTAAACCCAGAAAACAACAGCTTAGCATTTTAGAGAAAAGGTAACTTTGAGGTTAAGGGGACTGTTCCCATTTCTCTTGAATCTATCATTCTCTTACATGGGGCAAAAGTGGTACAATCTCATGGAGTCCATAATAACAACAACCAGAAAAAAAAAAAAGACCTAGAGAAAGACTAGATTTAGAAGCAATTAGGATAATGATATCCAAAAAATTTTTCATGTTCATGCCATTCATTTTAGTGGCTGCCATTAAGTTTCAGTGAAATTTGGAGTTCCATTGTGGCTCAGTGGAAATGAATCTGACTAGTATCCATGAGGATGCAGGTTTAGTCCCTGGCCTTGCTCATGGGTTAAAGATCCAGCACTGCCGTGAGTTGTGGTGTTGGTCACACAAGCGGCTCAGATCTGATGTTGCTGTGGCTGTGGTGTAGGTCAGTGGCTTCAGCTCCAATTCGACCCCTAGCCTGGGAACCTCCATATGACAGGTACAACCCTAAAAAAGAAAAAAATAAAAGGTTTCAGTGAAATCTGTATCCTTTTCCATTTTGGCTATTGTTAGTTGCTAACTGGGCTACTGTTTTTAATGAAAAAGAAGAAAAAAAGAAAGTCTTTATGTCATCAAGCACTCTGCCTAAAGGTAAAGAGGTGAAATTCTAGTTATAAGGACCTGGTCTCAACATCAGTGGTGGTGAAATGAGTTTCTTAATCTGCATCAATAGGAGCATAGGTCCCAAATGCCAAAAACAGATGGCTGATGAGTAATCCAGTGACTTACACGTAAGAGACTTTTTTTTTCTTGGCAATACATCACTCTTTTAGTCCCACTGAAATAGCCAGAAATTGATAGAAATTCATTATTTTCCCATAAAATTGTCCATCGGAGTTTCTTGTCCTTACTAGGCTTGACTACTGTTTCCCCATACATCTTTCATTCTTCTAGATCTTTCTTCTATACAGTCTGCATTTCCATACTATTAGCACAACGGCAAGCAGAGTCCAAGGAAGGCTGGGATTGACCTGAGAGAATTATCCTGGGTACTCCCAAGAATCATTTTTAACCAAAAATTATTCATTTCAAACACACAGTTTATCCTTAGAAGCTCATACCTCATCTATCCTAGTGGGTTTAATAAAGAGGCATTCTTCCTCCAGAACAGTAAGGGATAGTTGCAACCAAATCTGGATCAGAGTTCTAATTTCCATTTTCCTTTCCTAAACACTCACAGTCCATAAGATGGCAAGAATTCTTACAGACGATTCCAATACCAGAAGTTTTTACTCTTACTACCATCTCCACTCACTCTTATGTTCAATCACATCAACATAACAAATTCTTAGGAATAGGCCAAATGAGCAAGATCAAGGGTTGATCTAGGCTTAGAACTAACATGGAATCCCCGGATGCATCTGGGATTACTTCCACTTAATTTCACGACTCAGCTAGAGGACAGCAACGTACATAACATACACATGGTCAAGGCTATTCAGTACCTTCCTAGTCTTTCCCTGTTCCTCAGCATGGCACACCTCAGTAATTGGAGGTCTTGGCATTTCAGTGGGGAGTGGGGAGTCAACCTGACAAAGGAAGTCCAGACACTAGGGATTACGGTTCTCTACTGGGGCTTAACTGCATTTTAGACTCTACCTTACAACAATAGTAACTAGTTCTTGCTATGTTACACAAACATACATGTTTCATTTCTTGCTTCTCTATCAGAATCAGACAAATATCAGTTGGGTAAGCCTAGCCATGTCCTACCTCAGAAACTACCTAAAATTATATATAAATCCTCTGCGTGGCATTATATTTTTATTTTTCTGATGAAAAGCGTCATCCTTGTCATCAGATTCTTAAAGTGGTCTAAAACGCAAAGTTTAAAGAACAAAGAAACCAAAAGATAAAAACTCCACTGTTACAGAAGTTATCATTCAAAGGAGGAAACAAGTGATATAGTAACCACAACATTTAATACAAAATAATTGAGATAAAGTGTCAAATTATTTATGTTTGGAAAATGTTCTAATCTAATTCTAATTTATAAGAGCATAAATTTACCAGATTAATGAATCTGAAAAATAATTGGACTTCTTTATTCATTATCCGATTCAAATTCCTAGTATTTCTGAGAAAATCCCTCTGCATTGGCCACTATATCAGATATCTGATGCAAAAAAAATGGGTCAGATAATTTTTTCCTTAATGAATCATTTTTTTTAATGTACTGGTAATTGTAACCAAGTGCTATAGTTTTATAATCATCACTCATTAATTCCACAATAAAATTAATTCACAAATTTACTGAGGACTTAGTAATTACTCATTAAACAATTATTTACTGAGCACCTACTGAGGGTGAGGTACGCTTCTTTGTCCAAGAAATTCATTGGTAGGAAAGACATATCTCTGCTCTTGTAGGACATAGGAAGGTGAGTGGGAGATGGCAGAGACAGGAAATGTTCAGACAAACAAAGAAATAAAGAAAGGTACTTTTTTAGGCTATTAAGAAAATATAGCATGGCAAAGTGAAGTAAAAAGATATTATAGAAGAGAAGGTTTCCTTTAGGTTAGGTAAGGAGGAAAACACTAGGTCAATATACCTATACATACAGTAGTAGCTGGCATAGATTTAAAAGATGTTTTCTTGGTCCTCAATAAACTCACAATCTGCAGAAAGACACCAGTCTGAATAAAACAGAAAAAATAAAGTTTGGCAAATGCTACAATTGAAATGTGAGCTGTGGAAATACAAATGAGGAAATAATAAATTCTGCCAGTTCAAAGAACCCATTTGTTTTTCTGTCTATATGCGTTGGCTTCTTGAAATGAGTTTTGAAAATAAACCATAACATAAAATATGCAACATAATCTTTCAGAATGCTGTTGTAATATAATTAGACTTATTATTTGTCATCATTTCAACTTGTTTATAATTAGTTCATCACACAAATTAGCCTCTTATGAATGTACTTATCTAAATTTAGTTCAAGATAGAAGAATTACACATTTCAGAAAGAATAAAGGTCATGAAGAAAATGATAATTATTCAGAAACAGGAAGCAAGATTTGTCTAATTGCATCATATAAATACATTTTGGATCTGGAGCACAGGAAAAATGTTTTAGGAAAACCAAGAGATAGCAACTTGGTTTGGAAGAGCTATTGCTGGGCCATAACATGAGAAGCACGCTGTTCATTCAAGTCATTTAAATCAAATGCACATGTGTAGTTCATTTCTATT
>PVHT020002874.1:152022-177832 GCA_004024745.2 Catagonus wagneri | reverse complement strand
TTTTTTTTTTTTGTCGTTTTGCCTTTATCTAGAGCCGCACCCGTGGCATATGGAGGGTCCCAGGCTAGGGGTCTAACAGGAACTGTAGCCGCCGGCCTTTGCCACAGCCACAGCAACGCGGGATCCGAGCCGCGTCTGCAACCTTCACCACAGCTCACGGCAACGCCGGCTCCTTAACCCACTGAGCAAGGCCAGGGATCGAACCCGCAACCTCATGGTTCTTAGTCGGATTCGTTAACCACTGAGCCACGAAGGGAACTCCAAAATACAACTTCTTAGGAGAGATACAGGGTTCTAGGGAATTCAGAAAATGGGGACGTTCCTTCTGATAAAATGGATCATGAAAGGCTCTTGATGAGGTGGGATCTGAACTGTTCCTGGAAAACAAACAGCATTGTAACATGTAGAAATGGCGGCGGTGGGTTGGGGTGGGGGAAGATATGAGAGCAGCGACAAAGATAGAAAAGCAAGATTTTTTAAAAACAGGTAAACTTATTTTTCTGGAGTGATGGTACCTGACTTGAAGAAATATGTTTTATTTCACTTAAATCAATGTCATGCTTATTCCAGAAGAAATTATGACTGTTTTCAAGTGTTCAGGAGTATAGATGAATGTTATAATAATGTGATTTGGAATATTGTAAAAACAGATTAATGACAAAGGGATAAAAATCCAGTTTCAACATGCTCTGAAATAAAATAGCTAGAACTATTTTCGAAAACTATGAATATTTAAACATGACTGTTTCCAAATAAAATGTCTTCTAGAGATTGCTTTGAAGTATCAGCTTTGCATTAAGAAACACTTGTAAGACCTCCAATTTATCCCCAGAAAGCTGATGTGCTAAAAAGACAACTGAGGACAATTTAGTTCCACAGGGACATAAAAAGTACTTCTCTGAAAAAGCAGGGTGTTTCTAATAAAATATAAAGGATCTTCTAAGGGGAAAGATTAGTGAGACAATAAAAATAAGAGAAGACAAGTTATAAATATAAAATGGCAAAAGAAGAAATAAATGTCAACACATAAAAAATATTCTCCCCTCAAGCAACAATGGAGTTTCAAATACATTCAAGGAAACAGCACTTATACTCACTTTTTTTTCTTTATAAATGATAGTAAAACAGGGACAGTGGTTTAGGAACTCATAGATTTGACAGGTATTTGGCAGCCATGTATAAAAATGTAGTGTTTGGTTTCTGATAGGGAACCTTGTTTTGGCTTTTGATTCACAGTTTATGGGAATATGGAAAATTTTACCTTGGTTAATGATAGGGAAATAAACTTTTGTTCTATACACAGTTCTTGCAAGAATCCAGTTCTTACCAAGGAAATAAAAATAAAGATATATATATATATATATATGTTTATATACAAATGTTAAATATATGTAAATATATTTTTATATGTAAAAGCAGGAAGTCACTCAACACAGGTAAAAGTATTTAAATACAGAGGTTCAGCATTTCTTATTCACTGTTGCCTTACAGAATGTACCTTAAAACAAATAAATACAGAACAATATAAAACCATACTGAAACATCAAAATTACCAGAGACCCAACTTTACAAACTGAGGAAATTAGATATAAACTTTATTATCAAGATGCAGTGAGTAATTTGAAATCATGGTTAAAATTATCCTGCTTATAAGAACTTGGGTATAACAGGACAATCCATAAATTTACATAATATAATGCTGACAAAGGGATGTTTGTTCACCATGCCAGTGGTCCAGTTAGGCAAGTAAGGGTAATGTTTTTGACTACAAATGCAATGCCCTGATTCACTAGCCAATTCACAAATTATTTTTTAAGCAGGATACATTCTTCAGCAGTCATATACTAAGCTGTTAAGCAAGACACTACTCTGTTTTACAAATTTTTCAGCATAATTTTGACAAAGTTTGGGGTACGATATATCTTTTATCTCTTTGTCTATTTTTAATAAGGGTCATTTAATATCTTCCTCAAAAATGGCCCCATATTCTTTTTCACCACTCCATTCATTTCAGGTCTTTCTTTAAAACTGAAATAACATAATCGATAGGTATGTATATATAGTATAGCTAGATGCCAAAAAGCATATTATAGCAACATTATTTTTCTTTAAGCCATCAACAAAATGAAATGGAAGGCAGAATATGGAAAAGTGATCCTAAAACAGCTGGCGACTCTAGTTAAAGTTCTGAGATCTCTGAAATTAAATTATGCTAATTCTATCCATTCTTTCATCACCTACTGGGAATTTTCTTTAAAAAAGTAATCAAAACCTATAAAATGTTTTATCTGGAAACAGTGTAACAGGACAAAGGAACTTAAGAGTCTATCCATCTTTCTTTCTTTTGCTCTTAGTAATACTCTCATTCTCAAATTCCTGCATCATCTCTTAATCTACCATATATTAAATGCTTGTTCATGTACACTCAGCATGTTTTAATATGAAGAGTGACTTGAGGTCCCTTCCACATGGAACACCCAAACGCTATGATAGACTCAATAAATAAGCCCCAACACTGAACAACTATATACTTTTTTATTCCAGTTTTTTGAGTCATTCTTTATCTTTTATGTTAAACATACAACTTGTTTAAAGAAAATGGGGCCTGCATGTTTTTTCCCAGTAGTATGCCAAATTTGCCTCTGCTTAGGAAAATGTAGGTAACAGTGTTGCACAGGAAACATATGATCTCCTTTTATAAATAGGAATCTAAATTATTTTACAGAGATATGCTAATGGTAATGCTCATGACTAGGTTATTATTTATAAGAAATTAACCTAATGCAGCATTGTGTATAGTTCTTACTGTCCCTTATGTTTCTAAATCCAACATTGTTAAACCTGGCCAGGGGAGTCAGTATGATTAGTAAAACACTTGTAGTATTTAGAAGCAGTAAACCTGGGTTGAAGTGATGACAAGCAACTTATGAGCACTCTCTGAACTTCTCTGAGCCTTTGCTTCCTATCTGTAAATTCGGGATAATAAAACTAACTTACGTCACAAAGCTGCTGTTAGCAGGACAGCAATGTACGTAAGAATGCTCTATAATTTATTACATACTACATAAATACTAGCCTGAATTATTGACTTCATTAGTGAATATAGTGAAACTGGATTGGAAAGACAGAGTGGGGAACTGTGGCTCACTCAGTTGTGTTGAAAAGTAATATTTTTACCCCTCTCTTTCACTACCCACATCTAATCTGCTATCAAATTCTACTGGTTGTAGGTATGAGACACATCTTCATTTCATTCTAATATTTTTTCCCTTTTTTTCTTTTTTTTTCTTTTCAGGGCTGCACCTGTGTTCTAATATTCTTATCTCTACAGCCTGACACTCCTCATCTCCTCATGTGACATGTAACCCTTCAATCCAAGCTAAAATCATCTCCTCATGACTTACTGCAAACCTTTTAAATAATCTTCATTTCCTTCTAATAATCTATTCTTTCTTCAGAAGCCAAAGTTATTCCTTTGAAATATAAATCAGAATATTTATTCCCCACTGAAAACTATTTAGTGGTTTCTCACTGTGTCTTCACATAGTCTTTCCACTTTGTGCATATGTCTACATCCAAATTCCCTCTTCTTTTGTGAACATCAGTCATAACAGATTAAGATTTACTGTAAATACTTCATTTTAACTTAAGTATCTTAAAAAAAAGCTTATCTCCAAGTACAGCTACACTCTGAGGTACTGGTAGGCACTGCAACATATAAATTAAGGGGGACATAATTCAGCTCATAACACTACCTAATGATCTCTGTCTTTCAATTGGAATGCTTAGTCTCTTTACATTTAACATAATTTTTTAATATACTTACATTTAGGTCTGCCATTAAAAAATTTCCTTTTCCATATGTCCCATCTGTGTTTTTCCCCATTTGTTATTTCTTTGCTTACCTTTGGATTAACTGTGTATTATTTAATATATTATTTTAATTCCTTTATTGATATTTTAGCCATATGTCTTTATGTTTTTGCCTGTATGTGGTTAGTCCACCTATCACAGGTGCTTCTCCACCTATCACAGTCCACTTAGAGTTACTATTATGCCACTCCATATAAAATTAAGAACACTGCAACAGTTAGTACCATTTCCCTCTCCCATTTTCCTACATATATATGACATCTACTTAAGCGTTAAGCCCCACAGTATTATAACTTTGTACTTAGTCATATATCTTTGAAATTTATTAATAAAAGGAAAATGTATTTTCTGTCACTTCATTCCTTCTTTCTGGTGTCATTTTTCCTTCAGCCTGAAAGTTCTTCTTGCATTTCTTATAGTGTAGGGATTTATCCTGCTGTGGATTCAGGATGAATTCTTTAGTTTGTGAATTTATGTTTTTCACCAAATTTGGGAAATTTTCAGCCAGTATTTTTTCAACGATTTTATGTTCCATTCTCCTTCTGAAGATTCAAAATATGTCTGATAAAATGATTGATACTGACTCCTACCACTTTTTTTGTTCTTAGTTTTTCTTCTGTTCTTTAGGTTGACTTCTCTTTATCCATCCTTAGTTGGATCTTCATATTTAGTAATTTACTTAATCTATCTTTAGTTTACTGATAAATTTTTGTGGCCTCTTCCATCTGCTGTTAAAGCTGTCCATTGCATTTTATTTTATCTTCTGTTAAAGCTGTCCATTGAATTTAATTTTATTTTGTAGGGGTATTTGTATGTGAACATGTATTATTTTCTCAATCAATATTTATATATATTAGAAATACAACAGATATTTTCTATACAAGATTATTCCATATGCTCCTAAGTATAAGAATATTGTATTCATAATGTGGTATTTTTAGGAAAAAGATTTGTCATTCAATTAAACTAGAATTTGCTTCCTAAAGTAAGAGTAATAAATGTAAAAAGAAGAAGCATAGAGTTTGTAAGCAGCCTCTGGGATGGCCCCCAATGATCCTGGCCTCATGATGTTCTTTCCCAGGCATAACTGCCTCTTGTTGACTATTAGTGTTGTGCACTGGGGAAAAAAGCTACACATTCTAAAGGCTGTGAGTTATGCTTTATTCAGGGACTTTCTTGAGGACTATAGCCCAGGAAAGCAGCCTCTTAGACAGCTTTAAGGCACTATTCCAAGAGGTAAGGGAAGAACCAAGGGAAGAACCAAGGGAAGAACCGTGAGTTTTTGCTGAAAAGAAAACATGTAGCTGGAACATCAAAAAATTATTGCTAATCACAAAAAAACAGACTCTCAAGTTAATTATTTCAGTGATTTTCTGTGTATGGGAAGATGTAAGAGTCTGGGCCCACTGAAACTAGTCCTTTGATATATACATCTTTTTTTTTTTCTCCTTCCTGAATTCCCCACAGCATACACAGTTAGAGGTGGCCACAGTGACTAATGGCTTGATGACTTGATATTGAGTAACATTCTTTCTTTACTGAAATGGCAGGCAACCATTTTTTGTCCACAGTGTGTAACGGAATTATTGATTACTAATAAAGAAAATGCAGCACACATGATGGGGTGTTGCTCCTACAATTAGGTTCCAAAAAACCTGGCTTCTGTCATGAGTGCTTCCTGGCACAGACACACACATACAAACACACTCTCTCTCTTTCTCTCTCTCTTCCCCTCTCATCACCAGCTGCCATGTTGTGAGGCCACTCAGGAAACCCTGATAAGAGCCTGAGCCCTTCCCAGAACTATGCACATGAATTTGGAAAAATATTATTCCTGCCTTGGACCAGCTCTTCCTCAGTTGCCTGAGGTCCTGCCCAACAGCTTGATGGAAACTTCAAGAGAGACCCTGAGCCAGAGGCACTCAGCTAAGCTGTGCCCAGATTCCTACTAAGCAAAAATTAGAAGATGATAAAAGTTTGTTGTTTGAAACCTCAAGATTCTGGGGATAACTTTTTACATAGCAGTAGATAACTACTGGAATAGAGTTGAACAGCAGTAAAAACTAAAACTCAAGAGTATCATCATTATTTTCTTTTCTATTCCAAAAATATTGCTTTTGGGAAATAGCTTTGCGCTAAAGGTTAAAATAAATCTTGGTTCTACTTTTAAAGACTGTCTCATGTTTGCAGCCCAGAAGAGTATTTATATTTTCATAAACTTTAAGGCCATACTAATTTTCATGTATGTTTTAAATGACAAAATAACTCAGAAAGTTACATTTTTTTCCTGTCTTCTAATCACCTGGAATAATGGCAGAGAAACTGTTTGTCAGTTGAATTCCCTAGAAGTAACATTCCACCACTAATCAGTGTTCTCGCTCTGTAGTTAAAGACCGCTAGCAAAGAGTTCCGTTTTATGAGGCTGCAAGTCAACCATTATTCACCCCTGGTTTAACACCATGTAGAGGTGGCAATAAGAAATCTAATGAAGAAACCATCGAACTTCGAGTAGTAATTTCAGGACAATTCATGCATGGTTGCTTGAATAGGGTTGAGTAATAATTGACATTTCACATGATTGCCTGTTGTATAGGTACTTTACCTAGCATCTTTTGTACATTTATGCCAGTGTGATTCCTTCTCTTTTAGCAAGCAATGGAGCACATTATAACCAATGTCCTCTCTTTGTGCCAGACTTCACTGCAACAATACTTTTTAAAATAAACAATGATCTCTAATATAGGCTCTGGGAAGCTTTGCTACTCTTCAGCTGGTTTCCTTTTTTTTATTTTTCTTAATCGTTTTCCTACAAAATCAGATAGCCTAACCTAGACAATATGGGGTACTGAAAAATTTTTCCTTCTAAACTTGCATGTCTCTTTTCCCTCTTTAATTAAAATGAAGTAGAGTTTTTACATATTTCATAAGTTTTGATATATACATACAGCCAGTGTCTCCTTTTTTACAAAGGGTAAGCTCAGACTTGTCAACAAGATTGGAGTAATGATACTATGAGCCTACAAAATTTGCACTATGTAATTTATGACATCCGTCCTATTAAAAATCTATAATACTTAAACTTCAAAGGTTATCTAAATATAAATTATTTAAATACAAACTCTAAATTTTAAATGTTTTGAGCTGACTCTTAAAACTTGTTTGTGTTGACAGGAAGGAAAACTATCATGTTTATCTAATGAAATAATTTATTATACTTTTACAATCTAATAAAAATTGCAATATCTGTTATTAATTTCATGCACTTTAAAAAATTTTATAGAGGATAGAAATGTATTCTGTTTTGTCAAGCTAAATAGGATATTCCTATTTTGGTTTTTAAATACCTGAAAATACTTCATTGGCATAATACGACTGTCTGAAGCTAAGCGCTTAATCATCAAGTGAAAATTAACTTTACAATCTTTAAAACTGTGGTTCATCACCCTTGGTTGAAAATCTATACCTGAGGTAACTAGTATTTACTATTTTCCTCCTTAATTGAGTATTCCATCTGAAAGCTAACATAGATTTTTTTTAAGTAGCAATAATTTTCTTCAGAGAACTTAAACATAAATCAAATGCCAAATTAAGACAACTGAATCAAATTTATCAAATATCTAAAAGCAAAATTATTCTGATTCATTAGGATTGTACATATATCTGATGCATAAGTTCTATAATTGCATTTAAATTTTAGGCTCTGTTGCCCTATGGCAAGCACACTCAGGCAGTTCATTTAACTGATAGGTCTCTAAGAGACCAATTGAAGCTATTCAGCTCAAATGTTATAAAAGAATTCAATCCATATGCCTTACTGAGTTATATCTTAGCTTAATCAAGAGGACTGAAAAGTGAGCCTAGTGGCATTTCATCTGAGATATAATTGTTCAAGAAATAGACTCATGGAAAGAGATTATAAAGATGCACTGGTAGAACATTCTAATTTCTTTAGTCTCCCACTTAAACAAATTGTTCTCATTGTGGCCTATTTCTATCAATAACCATAAACTTGTAAATATTCCCAGATTGCTCTTAAGAGTGCTAAAATCAGAATATTGCATAATGAATTTGTGCCCATATTCAGTAGCCTACAGAAATAAACACTTTCATTTCCAAGCAGTCTCAATTTCCACATTTCAAACAATATGAAGTCTGAAGTCCCAGTCTTTCCCTTCCTAAAGTATGGTATTGAACAATGCTTTCACGCTCCACAAAATTATTTGGACAGCTGCCTACCTCCTTTAAAACTGCTGTTGCTGACCCCCAAATCAACTTCCTGTTCTTCCTGTAGATGTGTAGACAGGTTTCTTTCTCAACTCACTAGACCACAATAAGTCCAGCCTGGCTGTACATGTGACCACAGAAGACAAGGACGGCACGGTAATAAGAGAACAGTTATATATAGTACACATTGGTCTTATAAGTAGTTACTTCTTCCAGGCTTCCTTGATTGGAAACCTCATTCTTGAATTCCACAAGTACCAGAGAGGGTAAATAAGTTCCCCTTTACTTACTACAATAATTAGTGGTCCATGAGGGAAATGATTGTGCCTCAAACATAGGTGTATTTCTATAATGGAGAACCAGGATGATTTGGGGTGTGGTTTGGAGTAAGATAATGAGACTTATTGATGAACTGGACGTGGAAGTGATGGGAGAAGATCAAGTTAGCATAGGACTATAAGAGAAGATGTGGGAAATAAAGAAGAAAAACACTTTTCATGATTTGGATAATCAGAAATCCTCTTTTGCCCAGTCAGTGAAATGCACTGTTATTCCGGTTTTCACCTAATAGTGCACAGACTCATGAAGGGCTGAAATAAAGTGCAATGTTCATTACTCAGCTCTTTATGGTAATACTATTCCCTTAAAAGTCCAAATGGTTACATCATAATAATTCTTGTTTACTTAGACAGGTTGTAATTTGCTTTCTTAGGCTAATAAAATTGCCCAAGTGGAGAGATGCTAACATATGAAAAGTCAATAGTTGGACCCATTTAAAAGACATTTAAAGCACAATATAGAAAACATAGTGTATCAGCTGTAAAACCCCACATACATAGTCCGTTACTGCATTTTGTAAAATGCCTCAATGCCTCATTGAATTTAGAGGGTATATTCATAAAAACCTCTATGGGTGGCTTCAGAGATTTCCCCAAAGATACAGGAGACATTCTTCGGCAAAACTAAGACTGTGGAACAGGACACACCCAGATGACGGACTGCTGATTAAGAAAGATGTGTCCCTTCTTCATGACTGCAGCCTTTGAGACCTTCCTGATCATGATTTGCAAAACTGCAGCCTCACTCTGGCCTCTTTAGCGTCCTTTATGTTTCTTCACAGTTCTTATCACAACCTGACCAAGTTTTGTACTTGTTTCTTTACTTTTTAATTCCCTGCCTCTCCTTCCCCAGACCCAGAATGGAGGACTTGTTTTGCTGTGTGATGTGTTTACCACTATACCTTTAGGATAGACTAGGGCCTTACACACAGGAAGCGAGCACTTAAGAACACTTGTGAGAAGAATAACTTTCCAGGTTTGATTCTGGCCATGGTCTTCTGAGAATCTGCTGTTTAATGTCCATTTCAGCTTTAGCCTTGTCCAGACAAATTTAGGAAATTTCATTGTCATTTCTGACATCCTTGAACTGGTGATCAATGATTACGTTAGCACACATACTGCCATCACCCATCACAGCTCATAAGGAACACAACATCTGTAATAGGACTATGGCCTGAAGATGAAAATATTCCCTTTTTTTAAAAGTAAGAATTATAGACATAACTTGCAGTGAAAAAAAAAAAACGTTATTTGCTTTATGTTTTGAAATTCTATTAGCCAAAGAAAATATATTCTGAGTAAAACAGTATAATATGTATAATGTTTAATGATGGCTGTGACATAAATTAACCGTAATAAAGCAGTTATTAAGCACTTTCAAACATTTCAATAATCAGCCAATTAGCTTAACACTTAACATAAATATTAAAAAAGAATGTTAGCTAAGCTATATATTATGGAAATAATATTCTTTTTATGCTTATATAAGTATGCTTATAAAAAGTTTAATAGAGATAATTATTTACTATGACTCATCAAATTAAAAAGATTAACCTTTTAAAACTCTGTTTATTTTATTTATTTCCACTTAGATCAAGATTATTTCAAGAAAAGTCCTATTCAAAATTCTTTACATATTTGAAGATCAAGTAAAGTTTTAAGAGCAACTTTGCTACCTCTAAGTTTGCTGAGGAGAAAAATCTACAAAGTGACTTAGAATATCTATGATAAATCCTCTTCCATCCAGTTTAAAGAACAAAAGGAGTATGTAAGAAAAATGAAGTGTTAAAGGAAATGAGGCACCAACAACATAATTTGTTTTCACAAATCAAACTTCATAACAACAGATTTTCAAAAACGCATTAAGTGTAAAATATTTTAACAAGAGTAAACTTGTTCCAAAACAAGGCAATTCATCAGAGTGTTGAGTTTATGGAGGAAAAAGATGTAATCAAGTTTGCTGAAATGATTGTGTTGGACACCGAATATTCTGAATAACTGAAAACAAGGTGCTTTTGAGAACTACCCAAGGTACAAAGGAGACAAACAACTTGTTCTCTTTAAAAAAACATGTTATTCAAAAACATTTTCTTTCCTGAATCACGTTCTTCTGTAAAATACAGTCAGTGATATTTAGTGAGCCAACTGCAAATAAGCATCTATTTGGATACACAAGTGTAAAAGGTACAGTAGATAGCAACCTAGTAGCTGGTGGTGTTAAGAACTTAAGTCCTGCATTACAACTTATCGAACTTTGAAAATTTGACTAATAAATTTTAAATAGTAAAATTGGACTTAAAATGTTTTGATAAAGTTTTTTTTCTTAAGTTGTAACAAAATATTAGCTATATCCCCCGGTCATACAATACATCCTTATAGCCTATCTTATACCCAGTAATTTGTACCTTTCACTCCCCTACCACTGTATTACTGCCCCCTCCTCCCCACTGGTAACCATTAGTTTTGTTCTTTGATAAAGTTTTAAATTTATTCCTTAATATAGAAATAATTTCTTTAATGCCTATATCAAAGAATATATTAATTGACTTTAAGATGCAACCATTTATGTTTCAGCAAAATGTCTCCTGAAAGCTACTGCTGTGTAAATATGCTTTAGATAAAGAACACCAAATTATCTCATGTTTGCATTCTCAGTTCTTAACACAATGCAGATGCTCTAAATCATGGGTACTGCATGTTGATAATATGGTCTCCGAGCAGGACAGCTCTCTTTAGTGTGCTTCATGGTGAGCAGTGGCACACGGTATTTATTTATTTAACAGTGCTTCATGATTCTTTGCTGCAGCCAAAGGAAGGCCTGCTAAACTACAAAAATGACTGTCCTTTCAGAAGCATTAGATTGACCCACGTTACTGTCACAATAAGAAAATTCTTGATATATAGATTGTTTCATATAATTGTGCTACGAAATGGCCTTTGAAAATGGCATGGCTTCTTTGATAACAGCACAGGTTTGAAAAATGCAGTTCTGGTCTTATTTTCATACACACCATGATGCATGGTGAGCATAAATACTTTAACAGTGGGAAATTTGTGCAAGAAAACCTTGAAATTAGCATTTTATCAAGTAAATAAACTCTGCTCAGCTTTTTCTTGGTCATGCTTCTCTTCAGCCTGACCGACGGGAATGGTCTTAGTCACCAACTGAACAATTTCTTTATGTCCCATTGACTTCCAGTAAAATGGAAATTAAGATCTTGGTTAAAATTAGAATTCTTTTTTGAAAGCACTTAGTGAACTAATAACATTTCTGTTGCCTTTTGCTGATTAAAAAATAAAAGATATTGACATTTTCAATATTTTTTATATTTACTACATAGAACTACATCAGAAAATACCTAAAATTATTTCATGTTTCTAAATTTTCTATGGAAAATAACTAGAAATTATGTAAATAAATCAGAACATTTTTATGTAAAGCTCTTTTTTTTTTGGCTTTTGTCATTTTAAGGCCGCACCCGGGGCATATGGAGGTTCCCAGGCTAGGGGTCTAATCGGAGCTGTAGCTGCCAGCCTACACCACAGCCACAGCAATGCAGGATCCGAGCCGTGTCTACAACCTACACCACAGCTCACAGCAACGCCAGATCCTTAACCCACTGAGCGATGCCAGGTATCGAACCTGAAACCTCATGGCTCCTAGTTGGATTCGCTAACCACTGAGCTACGACAGGAACTCCTATACTTCTTCAATTTTAGATGTGTATTAAAAAGAAATGAGACAAAGACTGTTATAAGTTTTGTTTCTTATTACAAATCAAATCACATGGAAAGCTAAATAAACTTTTGGAAATTATTTTGTTTTTGGTAGAATATGCCTCAGCCATCCTTATCACCAATAAATATGAAAGAGATTTTCTTCATTGCAAAGAATGGTGAAAAATTTCTCTGAAAACTCTATCAGGCTGGGTTTGATTAGGGAAACAAAACTATTAAAACTATCATGGGAATAAGGCATTTCATGTAGGAATCTGGGATTCTGCCACCAGGAAAAGGAGCTACAGTTGTGAGCATTAGGAAGGTGGCAGCCAGAAATCCAGCACTGTATCTGCTTATTATATACAACAGCATGGAGTTCTAGACTGGAGGAGGGGAGACCCACATCTTGGTGAAGGCTGCAAAATGCAAGACAGGAAGTGCTCTGATAGCATGTTCCCTCAGTGGCCTCAGTGACATGCTGAAAATCCTAACCTCAGTTTTCCCTTCCACTTTACAAACTCTCATGGGTGCCTCTCATCAACAAATAGCCACGAGCAGTTCAGAAGAGGAATTCTGAGAAATGTATTTGTCTTTTTTTTTTTTTAAGGCCACACCGGAGGCAGATGGAAGTTCCTAGGCTAGGGGTCAGATCAGAGCTACAGCTGCCAGCCTATGCCACAGCCACAGCAACTGCAGGATTCAAGCCGCATCCGTGACCTACACCACACCTCAAAGTACCAATGGATCCCTAACCCACTGAATGAGGCCAGGGATCTAACTGGCATCCTCAAGGATACTAGTTAGGCTAGTTTCTGCTGAGCCACAATGGGAACTCCCTGTAGCTGTCATCTTTTGAAGAGACTATTGATGGTGCCAAGATGACTACAACCAATCGAGGGTGAAAAATATATTAACATGGTATTTTTATAGCTTATTAATTGAGAGTATATAAGAAATCGAAGTAAAAATATTAAATTCCCAATATTACCCAGTCTTCGTGAAGAACATGAGGGGCCTGGAAAGGGAGTGGCTGTAGCACAGGGCCCTGTGGAAAAGGGCAGAGACTACTGTGACAGTGCGCTTGTGAGTGAACTCCTTAACTTAGAGTGGATACAACTAGGGGGTTGCAGAGACACTCAAGTTATGTTCCAAGTCCCTCCAAATGCTGGCTTGCTGGACAAATATTGAACCTTAATGCTTTCGATTTAAAGGTTTTTATACCGCCTTTAAGATAAAAAAAAAAATGTCCTACAATGGCTTGTCTTGAAATAGGACTTGACTGTATCATTATAATCAATTAAGGGAGAGGAGGGTTCAATCTAGGAACAGAGAAATGAGGATGTAAGAGCACTGCCTCCAAGTGAAGATGGACAGCTGTGTGTGCCTCTTCCTCTATTTGATAATCATGTTTGAACTGACTCCTAGGGGTTTTTTCAAAAATTCTAACTTTCAGAAGCACCTCTCTATTCTTTTTAATTTTTTTTATAAAATTATTTATTTCGAAAATAACCACATGGAAGTACTATTGTTCTGCTTTGTTGTATGGATATGCATACTAAAAAAAAAATCTTGATTAAAATGATCGTGCAGATGATATTATTTCCTAACAGTGAAAACTGACACACTTGGTTTTTAAAGAAGAGTAGTGGTTGTGATGCTTCCGAGGGAGGGTATTGGCTTTTAAACTTCCTCCAGCGTAAACTTAAGCCTAATAACCTAACTTATAAGGCCATAATTGTGTATGTAGTATTTTCAAATTAGGGAGAAGGTCTGTGGAAACTTTTAGTAATACATCTCACTGATACTAAAACTGTATTACCCATTACAAAATAACCACACATGGAGGAGAAATAGAGGACATAGCTAATCAAACTCTATTTCTAAGTGTTACACATTTATAGAATATTTACCTTCTCAGAACCCTGGGAAACACGTGTCAAAAAACAATTCTCCCAATCATAAGGAAAAGTAGAAAAAAAATATAAAAAAGGATCTGTTCCAAATATAATTAATATATTTATCTAATTGAGTCATCCAGTTCCCAGATTTTATTTCTCCTTGAAACTCATTCCAGAAAAAAAAAAAAAACCCTCAGGGGAAATAGTTATAAATAGATCTTCTGCCTGGGTAGGTCTATTTCATTTTACTGAATAGAAAGTATTTGTTTCTGTAATTGCTCTACTGATCCCAGAAAATGTTTTCTGTCTAGGTGAGTAATTTGAGTCCAGTTAAAAGTTAGAAATTTTAAAGAAAGGGAGTTCCCATTGTGGCCCAGCTGGTTATGTACCTAAGTAGCATCTATGAGGATGCAAGTTCGATCCCTGGCCTTGATCAGAGGGTTAAGGATTCAGTGTTATTGTGAACTATGTTGTAGGTCACAGATGTGGCTAGGATCCTACATTGCCGTTGCTGGGGCATAGGCCAGCAGCTGCAGTTCCAATTTGACTCCTAGCCTGGGAACTTCCATATGCCTCAGGTGTGGCCTTAAAAAGTAAAAAAGAAAAATAAATTTTTTAAAAGTCTCATAAAAATCCATTAGTTATATTTAGGCTTTTATAATTATTGTCTTTAGGTTGAATTATGGCTTTTTCTAGATCCATGCTGTATGATATGGTAACTATATTTTTAGTTTTGAGGAACCTCCATACTGCTTTCCAGAGTGGGCCATACCCAACAGTGTAGGAAGGTAACCTTTCTCCACAAGCTCTCCAAATATATTTGTGGACTTTTTAATGAAGGCCATTCTGACTGGTGTGAAGTGGTACCTCAGTACAGTTTTGATTTACATTTGTTTTACTAAAGAAGCATGTTAAGCATCTTTTCATGCGCATATTGGCCATCTGTATGTCTTATTTGGTGAAATGTCTATTTAGGTCTTCTGCCCATTGTTTGACTGGGTTTTTTGTTATTGAGTTATATATATATTTTGGAAATTGAGCACTTGTTGGTTGTATCATTTGCAAATATTTTCTCCCAGTCTATAGGTTGTCTTTGAGTTTTGCTTATGGTTTTTCTTGCTATGCAAAAGCTTACAAGTTTAATTAGATCCCATTTGTTTATTTTTGCTTTTATTTCTATTGTCTTGTTAGACTGACCTAAGAAACATTGCTATGATTTATATCAGAGGATTTTTACCTATATTCTCTTCTAGATGTTTTATCATTCCATATCTTGTACTTAAGTCTTTTAAACCATTTTGGGTTTATTTTGTGTGTGGTGTGAGGGTATGTTCTAACCTCACTGATATACATATAACCGTCCAGCTTTCCCAATATCACTTGCTTAAGAGACTGTCTTTTCTCCAGTGTATATTCTTGCCTCCTTTATTGAAGATTAATTGGCCATAGGTTTGTGGGTTTATTTCTGGGCTCTCTATTCTGTTCCATTGATCTTTTTGTCTGTTTTTGTGCCACTATCATGCTGTTTTGATTACTATAGCTTTGTAGTACTGTCTGAAGTCTGGGAGTGTTATGCCTCCTGCCTTTTTTTTCCCCCCTCAGGATTCCATAGGCAATTCTGGGTCTTTTATGGTTACATATAAGTTTTAGAGTTATTTGTTCTAGTTCTGTGGAAAATGTCATGGATAATTGGTAGGGATTGCATTTAATCTGTAGATTGCTTTGGGAAGTAGCCACTTTAACAATATTAATTCCTCCAGTCCAAAGCATAGGATATCTTTCCATTTCTTTGAATCATATATAATATTCTTTACTAATGTTTTATAGTTCTCAGCATATAAGTATTTCACCTCCTCAGTCATTTTAATTCCTATGTATTTTATTTTTTTTAAATATATTAAAGGAAAAAATATCATCCTCTTTGAACATTTCAAATCTTGTTCTCAACCACTATTCATGTATTTCTTCTACCAGATAACCTCTGGCCCTGCACACTCACATTATTGTATTAGCTGAGAAAGTACAATGGGCAGTAAGAATATTCTTGGAAGCCATTCCTTCACAGGATGATAGCAATAATATATCTGAGACTCACATAGAAATATTCTAGTAAATTAAAACTATATGTATTGCCAACCCCACTTTTCCTTTGCCAGATCTCTAAAATGCCTGCAACTACTCTAACGTTACCCCACACAAGTGGAAATGTGGTAGAGTAGAAGTCAGTGAGAAAAGAGGCAGTGCACTTAACAGACTGCAGTTAAAATATATTATTTCTGTAAATTTTTTAAAGTAGAGGATGACAGGTCCAATTTCTAGAAATGTCAGTATTGTACAGAAAATTAAAACCTCTTTCAAAGAGAGTTATATTTCCTAAGGAAAAAAAAATTTAAGTGTGAAGATACTGTAGGGTGACCAAACCGAGGTAGAAACCAGAGAGTACCTAATTCATTAAAGAATGGAAAGAGACTAGGTGAAACCTAGATCTATTTAGCTTTTATTCTGCTAATCAATGACCATAATATATATCTCAAGCCAACAATGCAGTCATAAAGGACTGAAAAATCAGAAACTAGAGTTCAAGATCAAAAGCAGGTGGAAAGCGAGAAAAAATACCATTAAAAAAGTGAGTCATAAATGGAGGTGCCCAAAACTTGCATACAAACTCCCCTGACCTTTGGTGCTTTTCAAACTGTGCATGTGTTGAGTGAGTCACCCAAGCTGTTCAGGAAGAGCAAAGGCTTGAAGGCTGAGAAAACTGAGTAGAAGTATCAACAGGCAGTGAGCACAAGAAGGCAGAATTTAGAGTATAACTTCTGCCAAGTTCAAAGTCGTTTGGAAGATATTAACAAAGTGATTCTAAAATTTATATGGGAACACATAAACTTAGGATAGCCAAAACAATCTAGAAAAACAAAATAGAACAAATAGGAGGAGTGTTTTCCTCTGAACGTTGGATATAGTAGGTGGGGCATAGGATAACTTTTCTGAGGGGACGGAAATATTCTATATCTTGATGTGATTTGTGTTACATGGGGGTAAAAATTTGTCACAATTCATTGAAGTCTACCCTTTATGTCTGTGCATTGTATTTTGTAATGCATTCTTCATTTAATTAGAGTATTAGAAAATAATAAGGTCATTGCAACATATTTTATGTCTTTGAAAGGACTCATGCAAGTTAGGATCTCTGCAATAGCTTCATGAAAAACCTGCCTTTGTGGTCAGCTCGCTGTGTCCTCCCATTTTTGTCCATGCAGTCATTGCTGTGGGCATCTCAGGTCTGGGTAGCCACTTCCCCTCATCCCCACCTCAGTGGCCCTATGAAGGTTTGGCTGATCTTGTGCTCTTTTAGAGCTCTAAGAAATTTAGCAGGGTTGTGGCATGCTCCATCTCTGTGCTTGTCTGTGAATTGGGAAAAATCACTGGGACACATGGATGTGGTAGTAAGTCAACAAGGTACACCTTGGCCATCTGCATAGATGTATCACACTAACATTTCTCCTACTGTGGTATGAAGGTGGGCTTTGGGGACCTCTGGGCTCTTGCAGTTTCTCCAATGTCTCACTGCATTGCAAGAGCTGAAGTGCACTATATCATTGGATCTCTTTGTCTGATATTTAAAAAAAAAATTCCTCTCATATGGGCTTATTTTAAAGGCAGAAGAGCACAGAGAGTATGAATCTCTCCAGTTTCTCAGATCTTTCCTTGGGGTGAAGCTTAGAGAGTTTTGAAACTACTTCTTAATAGCTATGTGCCTGGGAAAGATAACCTAATTCAGGTCCATTGTAAGATATTATTAAATTATAGGTAAGTCTCTATAAAATGTGCATAATCAACAAAAAAAAAACCTTAGGGTAAAATGTGCATAATCACTGCGCATATTTTCTAGTGTTTTTCAGAGGGTTAAATAATGTAAGACAGTTATAAAACTTTCTATTATACAGTAAGAAATCAGAATCAAATTACTATTAATAGTTACTTGTTGGACTATAGTTTGAGAAAGAAAGGGGGATTATTTTAATAGGGAATTACAAAATTTTGTGGTATCTCACTGCTCCTGAGGCATTGGTTATAAAGTACACTAGCTATATAGCTAAATGAGGGAGAAGAAACATAGGGGGAGGAAACATACTAATTTAATATGTAATAATATTACCCTGATTCACTCTCCAGACCACAGTTTCCTGTGTAGAGAAAATAACATACTTATAAAATTAATGTAAGGATTACACAGGAAAAGAATGCATTCAATTTTCCTAGTACAATGCCTGACATATAGTAAACAATAACGTTAAGTGAATTGACTTGTACAATCATTGTTTCCTAGGTGTTCAGAGGAGAGGAACACATATGGGAAAACATTTATCAGGAATTAAATGTAACAGTGGTCAATTACACAGTTATTTATAAAAGTGACATAAGTACATTAGCCATCGAATGTGCATATTGAGTCGCCACCTTTCTAACTCAGTGGTAACTTATACCAGCAGACTACAGTCTATTACTTAAAGTCCTCTTATACTCATTGTCAGACGTAATCCTCAACACCTATGAGAGAGATATTATCTCTCCTTAACGAGAGGTTACAAGTCCTGCTGAGGTGACACGCAGCTTCGTGTCAGAGCTGGGATGACAACCTGTGAGTTCTGATTCAAAGTTTCTGGGTTTTTCCTCTAATCCAGAAAATTTTCATATGCAAAAATAAAGCAAGCTATTTCCACCCTTTCACAATTCTTCCAATTAGGATTCCCCTGAGACCTCTCCCTCCTCTCTAAGTCCTGGTTTAGTCTTCTATGGAAGTTTTTGTACCTTATCTTTTCCTAATTAGTTTTGAAGCAGAATGATGGTGCTTGTGTACATTCTTTTCACTGGGTCTGAGCTACTGCAGAGCTTGAAAGAAAGGTGACAATATATTGTGGGGATGGGTGGTATAAGCACTTAAGAAATAAATGGAATTTAAATGTGTATGTCGGTTCAAAAATGGGCAGGAAAGAACCAAGAAAATGGTTTTCATTTATCTTTCTTTTAATCAAAGCCTGCATTTGAGAAGATGAGGGCCATCCCTCAAGGCAGAAGGCTAAAGGCTCTGTAATCACCAGATATTAATCTGTGGTAGAAAAGACAGGCTCTACTGTCTACCTCTTTCCTAAAACGGGGAAAATTCATCTTTTAAAGACACAGCTTTAGTTTCCTTCTGGATAGTGAAATTTTATATACGGTAACTCATATTAATTTCATCAGATCTCATCTATAGCTAGGATTCATTTGTTTCTTTGTATATAAATATTGTAAAATCACCAAGAGGTTAACCAATAATGAATATTTGCATAAAAATAGAGGACCTGTGCATCAGGGTAATAGGTATAGTACTTAGTACTAAGTATAGGTGATAGGTATAGTACTTACTACTTAGTAACATAAGAAATACTTTCTGTATTAGTGTTGGTATATGAGAAGTTAAAATTGACTTCTCTATGACTTCACTGAATTTTTAAGGTTTGATCAACTAAATGTGGTATTACAATTTTGGGTGAATTTTAATAAGTTCAAGTATTCATTAGGATAAAATACAGTTATTTCTGTTTCTACTCTGGTTCAGTAATATTTAATCTTATAATTATGAAATTAAATGTAGAAGTGAGTATTGCTATTTAACAGCATCATAACACTCATAATTAAAGAGACATATGGCACTATACACTGAATCCTGGCATTTAAATCCAAAATTAAGTATTAATAAAACCTTTGTTAGAGAGAGGACAATATGAAGAGTCTGAATCATGTCTTGGAAAAAATGTATCCCAGGAGTTAATGTTGTGGCTCAGCAGGAATGAATCTGACTAGGACACATCTCTGGCCTCATTCAGTGGGTTAAAGATCCAGCACTGCCCTGAGTTGTGGTGTAGGTCACAGATGTGGCTCAGATCCCATGTTGCTGTGGCTGTGGTGTAGGCTAGCAGCTATAGCTCTGATTCGATCGCTAGCCTGGGAACCTCCATATGCCTTGGGTGCGGCCCTAAAAAGCCAAAAAAAAAAAATGCATCCCAAATAAGTTTTTAACAATTAATGCTTTAAAGTCAACAGTGACATAAAATAAAAAATGTGGTAAAGATGTCTAAATGTTATTATAAAATAAAATTTTCTCGTTTGCTAGTATTTTTTTAAAAAGGTGAAAATGAAACCTATCCACCATAACCTTAAATGAAAAGACAATTCTCTGGGTGAAGATGTAATTCATAAATGGTCTAAAGTGTAATCAATTCAATTATAATCACCAATCACAGTGATTAAAAAGTAATGTTAAATGTGACTGCTCTACAGAAAAAACATTAAATCTTAACTCTTGACTGACAATTTCAAGAGGCTTCCACAGGCTTAATACTTTGTAATCCAGACTGTTACTTTACTGAAGTGGAAAAGAATTTTTCAGACACCTCTGGTACCCTGTGGGTCCTCCCTGGTTTCTGTGTGGAATGGCTGGATTGATCTGGGTCCAGATACATGACAATGAAAACATGACAGGATCTTACGGGCATTTGGCTGTGAGGAACTGTCAGCTGTTGTCAGAACCCACGTCCCACCCATTTGCCTCTCTGTCCTGTGTCCCTTCTGCTTCCGGCAACTCTGCATCACCTCACAGGGCACGGTGAGAGTTCTGGGTCTACTGAGGGTTCCATGGCGGCCACAGGATGTGACCAGAATTGTGACTCCTGGGCGTTCTCACATCACCTTCTGCCTCATGGCCTAAGTCAGAGGCAGAAGAGACAAAAAGACTTGGGAAAATCTTTAATTTGTTCTCTCAGGTCTACCTTTTGATATAGTCTAAAAAAAAATTCAGAAAAATGGGTTTCTCTTCACAAAGCTTGACATTCAAGGACTTTTCCGACACATATTCAAAATTACTGTTTAGAAAAGAAACTCTTTACTCCAACAAACTTTATGCCCTATCCTTCCACCCTCTTCATCTCTTTTCTCTTCCTCCCCACAGAGGACTGCCTCAGGAAGCCATGGAGAAGACTGACCGGTATATGAAACTACACAGGGAAAAGGCTTATATGTATATTACCTTTGTTATACATGCGTAAATAAATATTTTTTTTTTGGCTGTCCCCATGCTATGTGGAAATTCCCAGGCCAGGGATCAAACCTGCACCAAGTTGCAACCAGGGCCACAGCAGTGGTGATAATGCTGTACCCTTAATCCACTGTGCCACAAGGGAACTCCCTATAACTGTTTATTAAATGCCTTTGCTGGAAATACTGGTTCGAATTTCCGACTACTTTTGTAAATCAAGAGAAATTATTTGCTCACATTGTAGTAAACTTTGTAATTTAATAAAACGAAGTATTTGTTAAATTTCATTCCAGAAAGCTTGTGAGGGAGCAAACTGAGCCTATCCTAATCAACCTTATCTTGGTCAACTGAGGCTGGGGCTAGAGAGAGGGAGAGAGAATCAGAGGTATTGAGAGAGTTGTGTTTCATTTTATTTATAGAAAGTAAAGTTGAGGATTATTACTCATATTTTTGTCTATTCCTAACTCTGGTAACTTTTAAGAATAGTGCTATTGTGCTTTTGTAATCAACTTTTATGAGATCTCTTTACTTTAAGGGTATCAAATCTTTGTCATACTTGTTACAGTCCATCATTGTCCTTTAGTCTTAGATTTTACCTTTCTGATTGTATTGCTTACTATCATTGTAATTTCCATGAGCCTTTTATACTTTAAGTTCTACAAGTACATGAACCATAACTGTTCTTTTCCTTAGTTTATTTCAACTACTATAAAACTATAAACATAAATGTTTGTTATGCAATAAATATGGCAACATAAAGTAAGCAAAAAGTAAGGTATCAAAACATGAAAAAAAAGATTTGATTTTTTGCTACGTGGAAGGATTTGGCTGGCTTAATTCTTTTTCTTTTCAATTATAAGAACAATTCATACTTTGTATCTAAATTATTAGAAATTCAAAAGGGAAAACTGAGACTGAATAGATCCACCACAAAACATTATTGCTATTGATATTTTTATATTATCTTTCTTTATGGATAAATTTTGCATTTCATTTACATTTTTATGTACTTGTGAACACACAGAACGTGTAAACAATTATATTTGTAAACTAAGCACATATAATCCTGAATTGGAAATTGAATGAGTTACCTTCCTATTTTGTGCCAAGAATGATTACTTCATCTGACTATATTTTGTTCACAAATTTGTATTGCCAACTCCTTCCCCAAGCTCCGTAACTTCTCATTTCCTAATACTGGGATGAATTCACATAATGGTGTTAAAAGGTAAACTGAGGCATATTAAACATTTTATAGTTTGAGCAAAAATTATTGAAATCTGAGAAATGGGAAGTGATTAGCAAAGTTCCACTGACAGGAACTTGGGGGGAGAGATTTCATAGAGAAAAGGCAGAGGCACAGTTAGGAAATCATTGATTCACTACAGATTAGAGCTGTTGGCTCTTTGTGAATGGTTATGTTGTAACCATAAGGTCTTTACAGGCTTAGAGTTTGCTTTGCTTGCTTTGCCTTTCATGGCACTAGAACCAGATCACTCTAATGACCTCCCTGTTTAATTAATGTAACAGTATTGATATTTTTCTTAAAAAATGTATTCAAGTGATAGCAACTGTAATTTTAGTACTAATTAAGGAAATGGAAGTGCAAGAACTGCCTCAGGTCGTTGGGTGGGGGATGGGATTAGGCCTGCACTGGGATTCAGACCAAGGGCAAGAGTTCCAGGACCACTCTTCTGCTGATTTGAATACATAACTTACTGGACACCAAGGAGGAGCTGCTACTTCCAGAAAGGAAGAGGCGGCCTTTTCCACCCCCCACTCCCCTTGGACGGTGGGTTCAAGTCCCAATCTGGATTTAGGCCGGGTTCGAGTCCCTGCACCTGGGTTCAAATCCCAATCTGTGTTCTGGCTAGGTTCAGGCCATTAGTGCTGTCAGTTTCAACTCCATACTCCTACAGTTCTCACATTATGAACCACTGTTCGAAGAGGATGACTGCATCTATATTTATAATATAATGCTATGAAAATGAACAAATTTCACTTTAAAAATTGCTGATTTGACTGCTTTTTTTTCCTCAAACCATAACTTCCTCATTCCCAAACCTGATATTTTGTAAGCTCCATCCTACTTGTCAATCTTTCAAGATTAAAAATGGCTTTAGTCTACTGCAAAACCCAATGACAATATGAAGAATTATGGGCTGGCTTTTTCACCCCAAATGTATGTCAGATACTCTGACATATGTTACTATGGAGAGGAAAGTTGGCATTTTTAAAAGGTAAAAGATGAGATTTTGTTTTTTCATCAAGAAGACATTTCAATATCTTAAGTGCTCATTTGCAATCCCATAAAACGTTTTCTTTCTCTTTAAATGTCAAGGTAATGTTTTCATGATAAATGTAAAATCCAATTCACAGTTCATTCTTTACACCTTAAGTGACATTAGCAGGTGGAAGTCAAACAATTATAAGTAGGCATTCCTGACGCTAAAGCTAAAACACCTTTACCTTTAGAACTTAAATTCTTACATAAGAGGTAGTAATTTATAAAACATTTTCCTGCTCTAAATATTTTGAAGATGCAAAATACACACTAAAGAACCACAAAGGCAAAAACATTCACACACACAGCAAATTTAATTGCACATCCAGCAGAGAAGCAGCTATATTTAAATATGACTATCATTCTCAAATAATCAAATTTATTTTAACTACTAAAATTATACTAGCAATAATAGGTCTAATATTTTATTATTCTTCACATATCCAAATTACAGTATTATCAGAGTTATTTTACTCATAACAACCCTAGGAAGTATATGCAGATTAAGTATTATTGTCCTCTTGAAAGTTCCGAGGCAGAAAGAATGACAGGGACCAGCTGTAAATCACACAGATAATTACAATAAAGATAGGACTAGAATCAAAATAACTCCATTCTCTGCCAAGATTTTATTCAACTAGAGTACCTCTTTCTATTGGCAATAATATAAAGTGCTTTATAGTATTAAATATTTATAAAGCTGGTCTTAATTCTATAGTTGTTCTATGTAAAAAAGGTAAAAAAAAAAGATTACGAACATTGTTGCTAGGAAAATAGTGTTATATCATACCAATATTGATATAAATGATTAATATTACGTTGGCCAGGGGTTGTACCCTCATTATGCCAGGCAGATCTGATTTCACAGTTTCAGTCTCAGGTCATTTGGCCTAAGGTGATGGACCTAAGTCTCTAGTGGTATCTGAATATCCTTTAGTACCATTCTCCCCTTTTCTTGAAGAATAGCACAAGTTCACAGCTGAAAATCTTTGTTAACCTGTTCTATAAAATTAAAAAAATCCTACAGCCTTCTTCATTCTGTTCCATTGTCTCTGTTCTCTTTAATCCCAGCTGGCAGTATTTCTCCCAGTATAATACCATCTCTATTCTTGGCTTCTTTTTTTTTTTTGAGGGGGGTTGGCATATGGAAGTTCCCAGGCTAGAGGTCAAATTGGAGCTACAGCTGCTGGCCTACACCACAGCCAAAGCAACGCAGGATCCGAGCCATGTCTGCGACCTACACCACAGCTCATGGCAACACTGGGTCCTTAACCCACTGAGTGAGGCTAGGGATCAAACCCAGATCATCATGGATACTAGTTGGGTTCCTTACCACTGAGCCACAATGGGAACTCCTCTTGGCTTCTTTTTGATGGTTGATTAGGTCCGTGGTTTATGTCCACTCTAATCTCATCAAAATGGTCATTTACACCCTCAGTGTCCTCATTACAGCAGGCTTTTTCATTTTTTGCAATATGGATAGAGTAAGAATTTTTCAAATCTCTAGGTTCTAATTTCTTTTCGCTCATTGCCTAACAATTCCTTCTTCAACTTATTTCTCTCTTCCTGCATTTGACTGTCAGTAGGCAGGAGGAAATAACCTTTTATCACTCACAAGTCCTATCATCCACAAGACACTATAAATAGACACAGTGCAGTCAAGGTCTTTGCCACTTCATATCAGTTATCACCTGTTTCCATCGTCCAGCAACATATTTCTCATTTCCATCTGGACCTCGTCAGAATGGTCTTTACTTCCTATATTTTTACCATCATTCTGTACATGATTACCTTTGTATTCTCTAAGAAGATGGACGATGTGCTCTCCTTTTCCTTCTGAGAGCTCATCAGGATCACTCTTAACAGTCCATAGGCTTTTTCTAACGTGTACCTCAAAATTCTTTAAGCCTCTCTTACAGAGTTCCAAAACCACTTCCACATTTTTAGGTTTTTGTGCCACCCCACTTCTTAGTACAAAAATCTATCTTCGTTCAAGCTATCATAACAAAATGCCATAAACTGGGTAGCTTAAGAATAAACATTTATTATTTCAATACCGATATAAATGGTAATTATAATGTTAAGATTGATATAAATGACAGCACCACTGCTAATGAAACTGCATAAATCATAGTATAAAATTAAGTGTTTGATAGTGGTTAAAAATAAGAAAAAATTGTTTAAAAATCATGTATGCTCTGACAGCACATATACTAAAATTAAAATGACTCAGAAAATCAGCTGGGTACTTGCGAAGGATGATACAAAAATTCATGAAGCACTTCTATTATGTATTGTGTGAAATGTGGGCTCTTGTAAATTATTGTTTCATTATAAATCTGAGAGCAGTTCTGCAAAACATCCAATGGTGGAGAGTCACTTTTATAAGAAGTAC
>PVHT020002874.1:100166-151022 GCA_004024745.2 Catagonus wagneri | reverse complement strand
TTTGGAGCTAAAAGTAACCTATTTTATTTTCTTAATTAATACTACCTTCCTCCATAGTCTACTTTTTATCATGAAATGGATATAAAACAAAATGGTACTCATATTTTAATGATATTATTATAATTTAATATAGAGATATTGTCTGTAACCCACAAATTCATTTGTCTTCTACTGGAGATTTCCAAAGGGAATAAAAAAATTATTTAGACATAAAACACATATTAATATTGCAGAAGAACCATACATTTTACAATTACAGCAATCAAGTGTGAAATAAGAAAAACGATGCCTGGATCAGAACAATTTATTTTATTCTTTATTTGTTACCCACTGTATCTGAGTTTTCTATGTATGTTCACATTCAGAGATGCAAAATTTTCAATACCATTTTACAATTAATTTTTTTAAAATTATTTTACCTTTATAGTTATTTGAGCTTAACAATTCCTTTCAAGAATATATCACTGAAAAGGTGTTGAGGTGAAGAAAAAGTGAGAAGGAACAGAAATTTTAGGAATATTAGAAAAATGTACAGTATATTGGAATGTCAGTTTGGAAAAATATGTGCAACATAATAATTAGAATAATAAAGGACAGCATGTTAGACAATATGTCTAAAGTTCAGACCTTGCATATTGAATAAATATTCAACTTGATTTAGATAAAAGAAATTATGATTTGTCCTGATGAAACAGAAAAGAACTGGCTTATAAAGTTAAAAATAAAAGAACAATTAAATAAAGAGTAGAAATGCATGAGTTAAATGTATCTTTTATTTCAAAATTGAATATTCTAACAAGAAACTTAGGAATAACTTTATGAGAACAAAATGCAAATTGTGATTAATACTGAAGGTATCTGTGATTAAAGGACATACTGAAAGAAATACACGTCGAGAATTTTTTCGACAATATAGTCTATTATAGAAAAGTAACAATTACATCTGTTTGTAGTTACATACTTTTAAAAGTGTCATTGTGACATCTGAAAATGCTTTTATTAAGAGTTTGTATCTAATATGATCCGTACCAAAAATAATTTAATAGTATCCCTGCTAGGAAGTACTGAAATCTCTTTAGTAAAATTTGTGTTTCATAAAAATTAAAGAAAATGGGGTCACTCACTCAAACAATTTATACTTCAAAATTATACATATAAAATACGAATTTCCAATGTTTTAAATAGAAAATAATATAGAGCTCAAAAGCATTTTTGTGTTTTTTTCTGCTATTGCCATTTATTTCATCTAAATAAAAATGTCTGCAACTTAATTAACTGACGTATCTGATAAGTCTATTTTTCCTTCTGTTAGATAAGTTTATTCAGATACCTACCCTTAAAATAGTGCTAAATTATCTTAGGCACAATACTCTTGGTGACCATATTTTTTTTTTTAAGCGATACATGGTTACCTTGGTTACAGCTGACTAATCCAGAGCCAATAGTTTACCCAAAGCCAACAAATATTGCCTGGTTAGAAGTTGCTGAAGTAAAAGATGAACAAATTACTCTGAATAAAATTTGAATTAATTAACTCTGAGAGAATGAATTATATAAGATTACTGGAATTATGTTCTGAGGAAGAGTTAAAAAAAATAAGTAATAGAAAATGTTCAAGTCAAAGTTATGAGAAGAGGATTTCCTCTCAAGCAGGAGAATGTCACTGGTACAGAGAAGTGTATAGTAAAAACCAGATCATGCAGTGGAAGAGAGAATTGTTGCCACACTGCAGTACAGCCCTGCTGGCTTGGTATCCACATCTATGCTGCACTTATCCTCACAGTAACAGTCTTTCTTTGACTAGGCATATCTTCCTTATCAACAGTGCTGTGCCAGATCTAAAGAACTCAGAGGGTAGCTTGTAAAACCATATAGGGGAGAGAATTCTTCCAACAAAAATTCTCTGAAGAATTCCTCTAAGAACTTCTTTTATCTACATACGGATCAGCGCATTGGGCTCTGAAAGTTATTTCATATAAGTATATACATAGAATCATTAATAATTGCCTACTTCTCAGGTTAAGAATCCTTACCGTTGGTAGAATTATCATTTTAACTTTAACCAGTATCCATGCGGATGCAGGTTTGTTCCCTGGCCTAGCTCAGTGGGTTCAGGATCTGGCATTGCCGTGAGCTTGGTGTAGGTCTCAGATGTGGCTCAGATATGGCGTTGCTGTGACTGTGGTGTAGGCTGGTGGCTATAGCTCTGATTCAACACCTAGCCTGGGAACCTCCATATGCAAAATATAAAATAAAAAAAGAAAAGAAAACTTCATTTTTCATGGCTGAAGCCTCTAAAGAATCCAATATGTTGGTTTTAGTACACACGGAGGAGAAAATAGGTGCTAAACTTCATTCGTGTGTTAAAATAAAAAACACATTAAAGAGACATATTATAAAGATAACTGATAGACCCAAAATGACCAACTTGAATGATAATTGCCCTAATCATCAGAAGAGACCTAGTTTATTCTTAAGGGCCTTTCCTCCCCTGACCCTCTCTCCCCTCAGGTTCCGAATATTAGAAATTGGAACCAGAAATCTCACTGTCACACTTTTGCATTATTAAATGCTAGCAGTTAATTCATTTCCTGTTCACAGGTTGTTAGAAATACTCATTTTGCAGAATTCTTAGCCCCATTGACTCTTTATTGAGTAGAGTTATTATGCTCATTCCAATATACTCAGTAATCTGTTGCATTTTAATTCTTCCTTTGAGATAGTGAATGCTGAATAAAATTGAAATCCCTTAATATATTATTTCAATCTACAATTCAAAAAAATTTTTAAGGGAGTAAAAGGGCATCTGTCCTATGACTGGATCCACTTAAAAGAGAGTGCCTATCTAGTCCAGATCCCCAGAGTGTCAAAAATTCAAAATGAGTTAACATAACATTTTGAAGTTACCCTCTTTTGTTGAGATTTTAAATTTCTGAGTGACTTACAATAATCTATATTCAACACTATATGTTTTGTTGGAGCAAAAGGGGAATGGTTGCTTGTTAAAATTCACTTGGGAAAAGAATAGGGTCTACAAAGAAAAATTTTTTTAAATAAAGGAGAGCAATATTTATTCTAAGAACTATTTTTTAGACCTCTTTTCTTTGTCCTTAGGAGAACTTTTTAACTGAAAAGAAATATCAATTATACCTTTTTGCTATTCCCTTGAGTTCTGTGACAGGATTAGCTGGCAGGAATCGTGGGGCCAACTTGAATATGAGGCTCCCAAGGGAGAAAAGAAAGTCAAATTCAAACTCCAGAAGTTCCTCTGGTACACTGACTGCCTGGGAGGCTGCCACGTTTTTCTTTGTCTTTTGGGTTAAGATGCTGGCAATTTTTCTTCTGAATATGGCTGCTCTATATCTATGCCTGACTCTTAGGATGTCACAGTGTTTTTCAGACTATGGGAAATCATTTAGGAATTATCAAAATGCCCATTTTGCTCCAGTTGGGAATCAGAAAAATATATGATTTATATGTGGCATTTTCAAAGAAATTTAACAAAGCATACAGCAGTACTTCTTGTTGATCTTATTATTTACAAGGTCACAAGCATGCTAGCTCTCAATTATTCAAGTCAGTGGGTAGCTGTCAATAAGCAGAGCATACTTTCCTTTTAGCCAACTGTTACTATTTCCTCTTCCAACTCATCTAAAATGTCAGCAAGCAGCACTTCCTGGAAATATATTTAAATTATTTATTCTTCCTTTAGTTTACTTTTTATGCCTCCTGATACAACTCCCACATTGAAATTGCTCTTGGGTGAATCAACAATGACTTTTACATTATGAAAGCAAAGGGGTGTTTTTTGGTGGTATCTTGCTCAGCCTCTTTTAATTCATTCATTTAATCAGTGAGTGAACATTTACTATTGACAGGCACTGGGGAACCAGAGGTGCACAGGACAGAAAGAGACCATATCTTTAAGGTACTTAAAGTTTAGTTTGAAAGACAGACACCAAATAGGTGTCTGTCTTATAGAGGTGTTATGTGTTAGAAAAAGGTGCCATAGGAACACATAGTGGAGACCTACTCTAGCTTTAGAGTTAGAAAAGGTCTTCAGTGGAAGCAATTTTTAGTAGGGTTCTAAATAGAGTTTATTTGTGAATTGGAGATAAGCGAGAAATGTTTTAACAGAGGGGAAAACAATTTTCACTTTCTCAAATTTCTTTCAGTTAACACCTACTCATCTAACAAAGTAGCACCAAATCTAGATAAGAAATAATAAGGACAAAAAAGAATCAGTGTATTCAATTGTATTAGAAAGGTGGATTTGGTGACTGCATGCATGTGAAGATGAGGGGACAGGGTAGAGTTAGGTTGGGGTACTAAGTAGATGATAGCATCCTTTACTAAGCCTGGGAACAGCAGCAGGTTTGGGAAGAGCTCATTAATCTGGTACCGCTTGTGTTGACTTTGAAGGGTTTGAGAGATAAATGAGGAGTGTTAAATAGGCAATTAAATGCATACTGCCCCCAGAAGAGAGGTTGAAGATACACATGGGATCTTAAAATAAAATTTCAAAAAATCATTACATACAGCAAAATATGATCCCAATTTCCCAGTATGTTTATGATCATGGGTCTAGCATCCATGTTGTCATCAAAAACAGAAGACAAAAAAAAAAAAAAATGAAGACCAAGACACATTTACTCCTCATATTTTCTCATTTCCCATGTCTTTTCCTTTCCAATGTCCCTCCAATTCAGCTTTTTAAATTTCCTCAGCCTCACCCTGTATCACTGCTCATTTTTCTGGGAAATTACAATAGCCTATTAATTCAAGTTTTTCCTTCATAGCATCATTACAAGAACATGTATATTGCTGCCTGGGTGAGTTATTTTAAATAGAAAATATTTCCATGTTTTCCCCTTTCTCTTCTACCCAATGTTAACTTCTAATAGGTCTTCTTATGCTTCTTGATTTTATGCTTCTCTGTTTTTTTATACTTCTCTTTTTTTCTAAGTATATATGGGCATAAATCCCTTTGACTCTTTTCTCATTTGCCAGCTGTTTTGCTTGAAGTCTAGCATATAGACTGTAAACCATTACATTCATTATGGAAGTAAAAGAAAAGAATAAGACAATCCATAACAGCATGGCCTATAGAGAAAGATGGTTAGCATTCAGAACTGGCCCCGAAACATACCAGCTTGGTGGCCTTGAACAATTAAACTACCTGTGCTTTATTGTCTTCGTTTTTAGAACTGGGATAATAATAGAGGCAATTTCATAGTATTGTTCTGAGGACTGAATTAATACATCAACGTGCTTAGAATGGTACTAGACACAATGGAAACAACATGGCACTATTATTATTTTTATTATTATTCTTATTACTATTATTATTATTATTTTGTCTTTTTGCCTTATCCAGGGCCATACCCGCGGCATATGGAGGTTTCCAGGCTAGGGGTCTAACAGGAGCTGTAACTGCCGGCCTTCGCCACAGCCACAGCAACGCGGGATCCGAGCCGTGTCTGCAACCTACACCACCGCTCACGGCAACGCCAGATCCTTAACCCACTGAGAGATGCCAGGGATCGAACCCGCAACCTCATGGTTCCTAGTCGGATTCGTTAACCACTGAGCCAACGGCACAGGAACTCCGGCACTATTATTATTAACTATATAAAGGATAACTTCTGAATACTAATAAAAGAGGGAATGAATATATTAAACAAATAAACTTAGTTATTAATGTAATCAAGATTTATTGAGTACCTATAATGTGACAGGAACAAACATAAAAATTATGATTTCCTCATTCATGAAATACAGTACTTGGAGGAAGAAATGTACATTACACATCTGTGAGGAATGAGTGTATATGAACAGGTGAACTTTGCGTGGACATAGAATATTTAATATTTTTGAAATAAGATTTATTTTTTCTTTTAAACCTACTCTTTTGGAACTTTTCTTTATTCGTGGATAATATGATTGGTTTGGAATAAAATCCAAAACATCTCATATGTGAATTTAGCTTGTATACTATAAGGTAATATAATATTAGCAACAAAACATTGGATAACAAATAATTTTTAATGCTATTCATGCTAACATCCAAAATCTTAAAATATGTAGGAATAACTTAAGCAAAATATATATAAAACCTACACACAGAAAACGATAAAACACTGCTCAGAGGAATTATAAAAGAACCAACTAATATGAGGTATACTATGCTTATGGATTAGAAGACTCGTCATTAACAAGTCAACTGGTCCCAAGTCGATCTATAAATTCACTGTAATCCCAAACAAATCCCAGTAGACTTATTTTGTGATAGAAATTGACAAGATTATTCTAAAATTTGTACGGAAATGAAAAAAAATTTGAATTATTACATTATCTGATGTCAAGACTTTCTACAAAGCTATCATAACATAAACAAGACAATGTGGTAATGTCATAAAGAAAGAGATAGTGATGATGGAAAAAAAAACTCTAGCAAAGACCCATATATAATGATTTTTAATATAGGAAGTGACTGTGGAAGGGGAGACTTTTCAATAAATGGTGCTGGAACAACTGCATATCTATCCATACAGTAAAATATGGATACACTATGGTTCACCAAACACAAACTTAAATCAAAATGGTTGACAAACCTAATAGAAAAAGATAAAGCTATAAAGATTTTACACTTAATCTTAGCCAAAAGGCCGAGAAGCGAAAGCTATAAAAATTTTAGAAGAAAATATCATAACTTTGTGAGAAATTTGAGATATCTAGAATAGATGGAATGAATAGGCCAGCAAATCCTTCCCTCAAAGTAACTCTAAAATAATGCAAAATGGCCAAAAAAAAAAAGACTTTAGGCCTCTGGAAACTGATGAAAGGCAACATACTGAGAAGTTAGCGCTAAAATAATGCAAAATGGCCCAAAAAATGATTTTAGGTCTTTGAAAACTGATGAAAGGCAACATACCAAGAAGTTAAACCTACTTTGTTTTTTTGCTTCTTGGTTTCGATAATGGAAACATTTTACTCATTTACTTTAAAAAGGACCTAGGATTGTCCTCCACTCCTTACTGTTTTATTCAAATACTTAACAAGTACTTATTGGGTACATTCTTTGGTGATATAATATTAAACACGACAAATAAAATCCCTATCCTCTCAGACCAATGCCAGTGTAAATACCTCCTACTTTACTGTTGACTTTCCTTAAGGAGGTAGAGGTACTGCTAGTGAGAAGTTAAACATCTACAGTATTAAATTCCATTCATTAGTTAAGTCACTCAAAGAAATGTAAGAGCTGCTGAAGGGAGCTAGTGACTAATGAGAAGGGAAGAGGACAGCAATGTTAGAGGAAGCACCTTGCTCAGGAATGGTCACTGAAACATTTTAAAATAGAAGTGGGATTTATGAGATGGAGGCCTTATGTAAGTAAGAAGGAAATACGACATTCCAAAGAAGTTGGGTCAAGTTCATTATTTACTATAAAAGTTGATTATTTTCCTTTAGTTTTTGGCCAAATGCCTGATTGTTGGACTTCATTTCAGCCCCAGAGCAGAGGTCTGGGTCCTGGATGTAGAAAATGACATGGAAGATGACTCAAAAGTCACTAAATTATATTAGCAAGTACATAGCCAGTTCACAGGGGATCTTAACACTCACCATACCCCCAGACCTAGCTTTTCTGGTGTGCTTATAATTTGTCCATATTATTTTGAACTGTTCCTGTGTGTGATTATTAAGGATTTCTGAAATGCAGAATGGATCCAAAATTACTCTCACAGTGCTAAAATAAATACAGTTTGAGAGAGCTTGTCTTGAAAGCAGAACGGATGGGGAAAATCTGAGAGGCCCATTAGAAAAAATAGGATTAGACTCATATCCCAGAGCCTGCTTTGTCTGTATCTTCATGAAACCCCAGTTGGCCTTATCTATTTTCTCCATGTTTATCTCTGCTGATTCCTGTTCCCATCAGGCCTTGTCTATAGATTTGTTTGTTCCCCCTGCCCAGTTGACAGAAGCTTCAGTGCAGGCTGTGCCAGCAAACTTACTTTGTGAACTTGTGGTCATTTGTCTAAATTCTGCCTGCTCTATGACCTTGGCTTTCCAGACAAATTTGTGGTTCCCCATTAACATAATTCCCTGATCTGACACAGTCTTTTAAAGAAAGGAAGGTATCTTAATTAAAATATATGATTAACTTTGTCACTTCAAATGAAAATGACTCTAATTTAGACATAGGCATAGAATTTTAAAGTTAGAAGGGGCCTTGGAGATCACCTAGTAAATGAGTGGTTTTGGTAATTGTTCTCCACTGCTGTGTGCATTAGCATCTGCATTTTATTCAGTGCTGTCAAATACACACTTTTAAAGAGATAAAAGGACCTAAGGAATATGGAAAGTTCCTAATAGTTGTACGTCTTAACAATCTTGCTAAAGTCTTCTGACCTTACAGTTCATGACATAATTATTTATTAGGCTAGGGATAGAATCACTTATGGTTTAGAGTAGATAATAAAAGGGATTACTACCCAGGCAGTTTCTTCCTTAAACTCACAGTTTTCCTAATCTCTTTCCCTATGGCAACAGAGCAATTACTTTCCAGCATGTTGATTCCTTTGTACTTTAAATATAGATAAATGTAATCACGCCGAAAACCTGGGGGTTAGCTAGTGCTCCTGAACTGAAATCCCAAACTGCAGAAAAGCATTGATTCAGAGCTTAGTTTTCTATAAAACATGGTTACAACTGTAGTAAAGGACTAGATGGCTCTCAGGTAAACCCATAACTACCAGAGTTGTGAAGAATAAGTCTAATCTAATGCATGAATCTTGATTACATTATTATTTTCAGACAATGGAATATATTTTTTGGTTGTTAATTTTTTTAAGGAATTACAGATAAAAGGAATTACAGGAATTATGGAAAGTTTATAAAAATAAAAGCATGTTTGGCTTAAAATGGGGGAGAAAGAAATGATACAGAGGGGCAAAAATCTCTGGAATTATGTAAAATAATCAAACGAATCAAACCTGAAAACCAAATTATACCAAAGAGAGCATGTTTTATAATACCGCCCAAGAAACCAAGTGAGTTCAGGTGTTATAGGCTTCAAGTCCCCTTCAAGGAGATTAAACCCGAAAGCCTCTGGCCATGTCTCATTGTAATGCCCTTCTCCCACCTTGAGCAGCCTGGGCTGCTCACTCCCTACATGCAAGGGAAGTCGCCCATTCCTCACCCCAACTTTAGGTAACTTGTTCCCCATGCAAATAAGGTATCCAGCATGGGGATATAAAAACAACTATGAAGTCCGTGGGGCCCTCTTTTACCCATGTGTGGCCTCTCTCTCTGAAAATGGACTTTCACTATAATAAATTTGTAAAATGCCTTTTAACCTACCCCTCTCTGGTACGGCTGGGACCAAGGAAACTGCAATTCCATCATCCTGGAACAAATCTATCATAAGGAATGTAAATCTGTGTGATTCTCAGGAAATGAGTCTTTCAAAGATTTGAACACATGAATCAAGAAAAATTTCTATAAGCCTGGGTGTGAACTTGCCCTAAATGTCAGTTACACCAAAAAACAAAAGTCCATCCAAGACACTGTGAGAATCCATGAGTTTTATGTAACCTAGTCTATTTTATCAATTCCTGATTGGCCCACAAAACATCCTGAGTATATCATAACTGGAATAGTTAAGTAGAAACAAAAAACCAACCTGTGGTAGAAGCTTGGATTCTACATCATCATCAAAATAAACCGTGAGTGTATTAGTCCTTGAGTTAAGAAGAGTAAAGACCAAATAGCTCTGAAAATTTTCTTCCCATTTTTCAAGAGTAATATTTAAACATACTGTGTTGGGAAAGAAGAAATTTTTCTCCACCCCTCTAAGTCCTTCTGACTGGTCTAAAAATTAAGTTTACATGAGACATACTAAGAGGAGAAAAATCAAATGAAAGTCTAATAACATGTACAATATAATAATATAATACATAATAATATAATAACATATCCAGGAAAATTGAGTAACCGCCAAAATAGTCTAAAACCTCACCTTAAATGCCATCTTCAACTAAAGACAGGAGAGGATACGGGGAATAGTAGTTTGGGACTTCAAAGGGGAGGAAGGCAAATTCACATGGAAATAGAAAAACAACTATTTGGTAAATAAATGCATGGTGGGCCAAGCAGAGATAATGAAATGAACACACAGTGGACTCTGTAAGCCAAGTTGGGTTTCCCCCACCACACCTAGCCAACATTTGTTGCAGATATCTCTGGTGATAGATTTATTTCAAAACAGGCTCTTTATCTAAAGGCAGTTCTTTTAGGCAGGTAACAAGAAAAACTTTGTAAGTCTCCTGCTTCTTAAAAATAATCAATCTATGAGTTCCCTCTGTGGCACAGTGGGTTAAGGATCTGGTACTGCCACAGCTGTGGCATAGGTCATGGCTGCTGCTTGGATTCAGTCCCTGGCCTGGGAACTTCCATATGCTGTGGGTGCAGCCAAAAAAAATGAAAAAAAGAAAAAAAAATCAGTCTAAATTCATCCTCATGTTAAAGAGACACTTTCTGGGGTTGCAGAATTTTGCTTCCCTACAGTTAGAAATTGTTATAAGTTGTCATTTTCTCACTTGAATGGTACATCGCAGATCAAAATTACATAATGGGATGTCTTCAGAGAGTTAAAAGGGATAAAGAAAGTGTCTCTCCCAAAATGCAGCCTTAGGAATAAGTACTCCTGTTCCATGATGATAGAAGTGACAATCCAATGTCTACTACTCAGCTGTACTATAAAAGAGTAGTACCTGATGATGGCAGCTGACTTGATATCATTATTAGATATTGTCTAAATTTATAAACATTGTTTCTTGATTCAAGTGATGCCACGGAAGTAGACTCATAGGTGGAAATATTACCCCTTCTCTTCTAAGTTCTTTGGCTGGTCTAAATAAATTGACATAAGACAGATTGACAGGAGAAAAACATTTAATTTTACATGTGCAGGAGACCAATGAAAATGTAAGACTCACAAAAGTGACCAAAGCAGGAAGCTTTTCTACCTTTTAGATAGGAAACAATACCTTTGTCAATAATCAATAAGAAAAAAATGGGTTTGGGGGTGGGGGAATACACTGAGGGTTTTGGATGGAAATGCTATCAAATTGAGCTGTGATGATTTTTATACACCTATAATTGTAATAACATTCATTAAGCAATAAATAAAATGGGTTTGGTCTTGAGGTGATGAATTAATAACAACATTTGTTTATATAGAGCTCTTAGCCCTAAATTCCCTCTCTCTGATAATAATGATGACTTTTAACCCACACGTATAGTGAGGGTACCTTCTGTTTTCAGAGAGACAAGGAAGTGAGAGTGTCTTTCTCACACCAGCTGTTTGAGTAACTTTAATTCAAAATAATCAGTATGCCAAAGTGACATCTTTGGGGGTGGCATATTCTGCTCCCCTTTACCATCTTTCAAAGCAAGAAAGTATTTTAAAATAAATTTTTAGTGATTGAATAATCACTTCTATCTTTAATTGAATAATCATCTGTAACTACCTGTACATAATCAAGGCCTTGTATATTCTATTGATGCCTGTTAGTTTGGGCCCTGTTGTGCAGAGCAGGTAGAAACAAGACTAATAAAAAAGGTTCTAGATCATGAAAAGTTTTGAGTGTCGATAAGGTCATACTTTATTCATTTAGTCAATACTGACCCAGAGGTAATATTTTTGAGCAAAAGGATTAATTAGATTTATCACTAAAAGGCGATTCAAATAGCATACAAAGAGGCTAATTGGGGCAAGATAGGAAAGAGGAAAGTCATTCAGTTCTAATAATCTGTGTAAAAGAATTATGGGGTCAGAACAAAAAAGCTTTAGGATAGAGAGGATGGCAAGGATTAAAAAAGTGATCAGGAATTAAAATTGTTTATGCCTTACTTCTGACTTCACATTAGGACAGAGAAGGAGGAAGAATCGAAGACAACAATCACATGTGTGGATTGGGTATCTAGTGAACGGTTGCTCCATTTTCTGAGGTGGTGGCTATGAAAATAGAACACACTTGAGAAAAGAAGCTTCTGAGTTGAGTTTTGAATATATAGAGCTTGAGATGAGTGTGTGTAAACCAAGCAGGTTGAGTTGAGAATTTCTGTTACTCTGATGGTGAAATAATAAGCCTGCTTGTAGTAGCCCAGAGAAGAAGACAAGTGAAGACGAAGTTCTCAGAAATATTGCCTTTAGGTTGAGAACCAACACTCAGGAGTTTGAGGGGAAAGCACTGTAGAGCAAAAGGAGGAAAATCAACAGACTGCTGTCTGACCAGCCAATTGTTGTGTTTTTTTTTTAAACTTTTTGCCTTTTCTAGGGCCATACTCGCGGCATATGGAGGTTCCCAGGCTAGGGTTCTAATCGGAGCCGCAGCCGCCAACCTACTCCAGGGCCACAGCAATGCCACACCTCATGGCAACACCGGATCGTTAACCCACTGAGCAAGGCCAGAGATCGAACCCGCAACCTCATGGTTCCTAGTTGGATTCGTTACCACTGAGCCACAACAGGAACTCCCTTGACCAGCCAAGTTTTAACAGTGTTTCCTAAAAAAAAAAAAAGAAAAGAAAGAAAGAAAGAAAGAAAGAAAGAAAGAAAGAAAGGAAGGAGGAAGGAAGGAAGGAAGGAAGAAAGAAATATTGTCAAATCAATTCCAGGAGGAAAAAAAAGAATGAAAAGATTGATCTGTGAATAAAGATACCATTATTATCCTTAACCTATAAATGTTATTAGAGAAGAGATCAAATGGGCCTGGAAATATTTTTATATTAAAAGCTAATTTCTAGAAGTAGAGGAGTTTTACAGAGCAGAGAGCTTCAAATTTTGATGAGAAACACATTAAAAAATCAGAGCCCACGGTTCATATAAAAGTATAAATTGTATGCATTCACTAATCTGCTAATTAAGATTTACCACAAAATATAGCATGATTAAAATTTTGTATATGATTCAACAAAGTGAAAATAACTAAATTATTCAAAATAACTATATTTCAGCTGGTATAATGCGATAAACATTTTCCTGTCAATAAAAATTATAGGAGCGGGAGTAAAAACCACAAACTTTGAAGAGTCTTCACTGAGGCTATAAAAACAAATTCATTGGTGAGATCCACCCTGCCCAAAAGTCAAACAGGAAGTTTCTTTTACCCCAAAGTTTATGAGCAGCCTCTCTACCATGAAGTTTGTAGTCTGAATAATAAAAGAAAGTAGTAGTTTATTTTTAAAGGGAAGACGGTTCATGCTGTGTATTATTATTCATATTATTTTGATCAAAACATCTAGTGTTTATCACTAAAGAGGAAGATTTCTAACGTGAATTCATTTCCCAGGAAGGGAAAAAAATCCCATTATAATTATCTCAGTACTCCCCAGCATCTCCACATGTCCCAAGGACAAAGAAATGAAAATCATTTCAAAAGCTTTAAGAGGCGAGCTGATCTTCTTGAAACAGTAAGAGGGGAGTACTGTTAATTCTCTGAACATCAACCACTTCCAGAGAGCAATACAATCATTTCATTTAAGCAATTTGCCCTTAGGATGAGTTTATTTTCACATAGATTATTTAAAAATCTTTTCAAGAAATATGTATTCTTAAAGGAGAGACTGACTTTCATTCGCAATGTGCACACATTCTTTCTACCGAGTAGACTGTCACACCTGAAAAACAGTTATTCACCTGAAAAAGTTATTAGCTTTATCCTTTACTTTTAGGTAATGGTAGAGCTATGACATCACATTTCTCTTGTCAGGTAATATGCAAGTGTAGGGAAAAAAATGTATTGCTTCTTCCTATACTGTGTTCATTTTTTCTCCATGTTAATTGGGTATTTATTTCATCGTTAGCAGACTCTTTAGTTGGACAACAAATCTGTCATGTGGGGGGTCAGAAAATTATATGAGTTAAAAAATCAGATTTAGATGGAATATTGGGGTCTTGATTCGAAGATGTAAACATATAATTTACGGAGAGGCAAAAGACAGAAAAATAAACTGAATGTGAAATCTGCCTAATGTTAATCCTTAATTCAAAAGGACACTATTGTGGCCTTGACTCATCAGTTCTGTTAATCAGCCTCATCTTGAAAGTGAAGCAAATTTAGCTCTATCTCATAAGGGTTTCAGGATTCAGTGCTAATTAATTACTGATTACAACATATTCTGAAGAAACAAACACTCATTAAGCAACAAGCTGTAGGCAAGGTTCTTTCTCCTCTCCTCACTAGCGGGTTCTGTGTGAGTATGAACAAATCACATAAAGACTTGAGGCTTCATTTTCATCATCAAGACAGGACGAATTCTAAATTGTCTTGGATGGCACTGTAGGTCCCTGTGGGCTTTCTTGACTAATTAGTTCTCACTTATCTTTTGCTTCCTCTCCTATTTCCCACTCCCATCATTCACATCTTGTGCTTCAAGAATACTCAATTATTTGGAATTTCCATACAATGCTCTATCTTCCCATGCCTCCAAGTCCTCAATGTGCTATTCTTTCTGTGCAGAAGACTTCCATCGCAGCAGTTGGCCTGAACTAGTTCCTTCCCCTTTCAGCCTATTCTGTAGTTCTCCTTTCTCTAAGAAGCTGAGGTGATAACTGAGGTCTGGGGTTTCTAATAATGTCCACACCATACTTGTTCATTCAACCCACTCTTAAATAAGTCATGACCATCTGTCTGGTATACAAGTAAAGAGTAAGCTCCTCAATGAACCTGAGCATTTTTCAGGAGATGAATCTGATCTCCCCATGCACAGACAGAAGATGCTTGATACCTTTATTGGATATACTTATATAATAGGTTTATTAAATATATATTTTTAATTATAAAATTAATTTATCTTTGTATATGAACTGTTCCATATCAAAGAACATTGCAAAAGTGTTCATTGAACAACTACTATGTACTAGGACAACTGATAAGAACTGAACATATAAAGCTAAATAAAACAGACTTTGTCCTAGGCGTGTTTAACATCAGAATACTATGAACTATGAACAGGCTAATACAGCTGGACTGTGAATGGATAGGAGAAAAATCTGATAAGTTCTACTGAGGGATGAACCGAGTTTATATACTATGTAGGCCGGATAATGGAGAAACTAACTGCCTAGAAGACATAGATCGTCAAGCTTAAGACCATCATTTAAACTGGCATTAAAGTCTGGGTAAGAGGAAGGAAAAATTACTATTTTAAAAGAAGTGAATGGAATGTGCAAAGGTAAAAAGAGGTGAAACTGTTTAGGGTCAAATAAAAAATGGATTTCCAAATTATCAGAGCCTCAGAAACTTGGCTGACCAATTATTTTCTGGTTTGGAAGAAGTTCCACAACCACAGGAAAAGACTTGCATATAGTGTTCAGGAGGGAGAAGTTAATGATGGTATGAACACCTTATGATTCAGGAACTTGTCTGAAAGCATTTTAATTTTATCCCTCCAGCAGCCAAACAAAGCATGAATAGTCACTGCCACCGCCTTGTGATTTTTGCTCTCTTATGTGGATCTCTTTATTTTCATTAACTTTCAGGGTCATCATGTTTTGAAATTGGGAGGGAGTGAAAGGACTCAGTCCTCCTGCCAAGTAACACATTAGCATCTCACATTGTTTAATAACCGCATCCAATTGCAAATGTCACCAAACAGCTATTAAACAGCAAGTTCTATGCGCAAAACTCAATGGTGCATGACACCTCTGATTAGGTGCATTTTTTTTTCTGAAAGGGTGATTATTCTTAGAAGGAATATTTCATTACCCTTAATCTGAGTCCAGTTTATACAACCATAACCTGAGGCCTCTCAAGATATGCAACCAAACCTCAATATAAATATATCAGTGCTTGTGGGCTTATCTTGGTGAGCCATCTGTATGATTGAAATGCACTATTCTCAGTTATATGTCAGAACTTATTAAAACTCTCATCAATTGCATTGTTGAAATTTTAAAAAGGTTCTACTATTTTAATTCATGATTTGTATTACCCTTCACTTGAAACAAAGCAGTGTTTTCTGAAGTTTCTAAGCAACACATCTTTTTCAATTACTATTTAGCATTGAATTCTGGCCCTAGATTCTTAACGTATTTCCCTTCATCACTATGTGTATATTTAGTCCTGCAGAAGAATACAACTATTGCATTACTCTGACCAAATCTGTTGTGCATCATGTGTAAATTTTCTGTACACAAGATAAATGCATTGACATTCAAAACTGAATTACAGCAGTTGAACTTATTTTCAACAAAGGAAGAATTCGGTTTAGTTAAAATATTCAAAAATATTTTAGTGATTGGAATTTTCATTGTATTTAAGAAAGCAAAGTAAAAATCCTGAACCCAGATGACATATTCAATCTTAACAAATGGTCCAATATTCAACAATTACATAGCAGAAATTAAGTCTGATTAAAATAAGTACATAAACAATGAAAACAAAAATGATGACTGATACACTTACCTTTGTTTATCACAGGCTTGGCCTAGACATAAACCTTTGAAGAATTTTCTTATTAATACTCAAATTAATACTTAGTTTGATGGATAAGTTCACTAGTAGCATTTGTCTAACTTTACCAATGAGAAAACCAAGAAAGAGCAAGTTTACTTGATGTGCCCAAAGTCAAAAAATTAAGTGTCAAAGCCATTACTGGAAAAAAGATAGTCTGACTGAGAACAATTAAATAATAAACTGGCATTCCAAAATTGATTATTTTTCATAATTTATACTCCTAAAGTGAAAAATCCAATGATTTACCAAAAGAGATTACCAAGTATTTCAACACAACAAAATTTACTTCTGAGTTTTATGACAAAAGTTGTATAGAAATCGTTTTGTTCAAAAAACAATTATTATTTTATGATAAACCCTATCGTGGAAAGCATTACTAGAAGCAAATTAGACATTTCATTCCCCATGCAGCGAAGTTCCAAACTTACTGTCACTCTTTCAAGGGTACTTCTTCACCTCTTCCTTCAGGAGATCTACTGCTGTTTCCAAAGTGATTTCCCCTGGAAAAAAAATGACAACATAGAAAAGGCTTTACAAAGTGCCACTGTTGCACACAAGTGGTTCCCTATTGACCGGCTGTGGAAAAATATTGTTGGGGATGGAGCTTCTTTCTCTGTGGATTTCTCTGTAGATCTGTATGTTATTGGTGTCTTCCAGGTCAGAGGGAAAATCAAGGGAAATAAAATCATGTAGCATACTCAATTCATTTGCTTTAACAGATGTGGTTTGGTTTTTCCATACACAGAGAGTAAGCTTCTTAGCTTCCTAAGTAGCACATTTTGATAAAGTGATACTATTCAGAAGACAAAAATTGGCTTCTGAAATTTTGTCTTTTGTCTGTTTAGGGCCGCACTCGTGGCATATGGAGGTCCCCAGGCTAGGGGTCCAATTGGAGCTACAACTGCCAGCCTATACCACACCCACAGCAACCTGGGATCTGAGCCGTGTCTGTGACCTATACCACAGCTCACAGCAATGCCAGATCCTTATTAACCCAATGTGCAAGGCTAGGGATTGAACCCACGTCCTCATGGATCCTAATCAGGTTTGCTAACCGCTGAACCACGACAGGAACTCCTGAAAAAATTTTTAATGCTACATAGGTTTTCTTGGGTAGTAGACAGAATTTGTACACAATGAAATGATACTGTGCAGGAGATTTAACTGTTTTTATATAATTATCCAGCATAACAATGTAAATAACTTAGCAACATTACTTGGTGGCCAAAAAGAGGTTACTATGGATATATAAAAATAGCCCTGGGTGGCTAGATATCTTATGTGCATTAGTGTTGGGATAGGTATTCTATGCTCTACTGTTTCAAAGTCTAAAATAAATAGACCAGTCCTCAGGTTTTACCTTTGGTGACTTAAAATCAACAGTGTGGAGAGGATCAGGTTCACCCCTAATTCTAACAGGAGTAATAGATGCTACTCCATTTGTTTATTTTCTAAAAAGTCATGGACTATATGCCTACTACCTTATTTCCACCAAATAGAATTCAAAGGAAATAAATTCAGTAATTAGGAACACCTTTTTTGTGTGTCTTGAAGAGAGACCATATCTACTTTGAAGGCACAATGATTAAAATAATCTTTTTATTTGGGCTTATGATTATATGCTAACCTCAGCGCCTGGTATAAAGCAAGCAGAGCACCTGACAGAATGGTGTTGAAATAAAGAAAGTAATTCTTAATGGTATACTAGTGCAGCGAACTGGAACAGTCTGACTACATGATAACATAAATAATCAGAAACTCTGTTAATTGTGGTTAACATCACTATTGCTCAGATACAAGACAAAGTTTTATTCTAACCAATCTTTCATGATTCCCCTTGGTCAATGAGAAAGACACAGGTAACATTTTGTGTGTGTGTACACACATGCGTGTGTTGTAGATGGGTGGGTAAAAAACAAAACAAGAACATCAGAAACAACCTTTATGAAAACAATTATTCTTAGTTTGCTTTACTTCCAGATTTGCCATCCTAAATCATTTTACATACATCTCATCTCTATTCCTTTCCCCACATAAATTCCTTTAATTTTCCCCCCATACTCCTAAATTTTTAAGCATCATCTCTCTTACTACACCACCCATACTTTTATGGCCCAGTCATACTAAAGAAGATCATGTCTTCAGAGGAGAAATCTATTATATGTAACATAATAAACATAAAACATATCAGAAATATTGTTTTTAAAATACTGCAACACTAACTATATGAACTTCCTGCCATCAATATCTATTCTTATCCACTTCTCCTATTCACTTGGAGAAAAGATCTTTTTCGTGAAATATTTTCATCCAGAATGTACTTTTCTATTCATCCATATGTATTTGCATCCCTTCACAGGAACTGTACATACTATTAAACACAACTTGTACTTCCTATATCTAAAAACTATTCTTTGGTGCATCACTCCAACTATCATTTAAAGATTATCCAGTACTGGAGTTCCCATCGTGGCTCAGTGGTTAACGAATCCGACTAGGAGGTTGCAGGTTTGATCACTGGCCTTGCTCAGTGGGTTAAGGATACGGCATTGCTGTGAGCTGTGGTGTAGGTTGCAGACGCGGCTCGGATCCCACGTTGCTGTGGCTGTGGTGATGGCCGGCAACTACAGCTCCTGTTAGACCCCTAGTCTGGGAACCTCCATATGCCGCGGGTGCGGCCCTAGAAAAGGCAAAAAAAAAAATAAAAATAAAAATAAAATAAAATAAAATAAAATAAAGATTATCCAGTACTTTCTGTAAAATTTCTTCCAAATGCCATGTCTTCTTATCAGCTATTCTTGTCCATTTCTTCTTTCATATGCTCCACAACTGAACTTCCTTATAGGCCAGTAAAACAGATGTGACCATTTCTGCTCAAATCACAAATGACTTCCATCAGGCAAAACCAGGAACTTCTCCCTCCATTATGACACAGTTTGGTCTCTAAGTTACTGTACTTCCCCAAGTTTATGTTCTTTTTATCCTTCTTTTGTTGTCACCCTTCCTGGTTTCTCCATTTCTGCTAAAACTTTAAATACAAGAGTGCCTAAGAGTCTTTGCCCTCTATACTCTTTTCTTTTCAAACTATACTATCCTTATAGGGAACCTCATCTCCTCCTACAGAAGTTAAAAAAAAAATCATCTATATGTCAACAAATGCCAAATTTATAACTCTAGCTAAGACTTCATTACTGAGTTCTATGCACATGTATCTGATGGCCTATTCAGAATAGCCACGTGAGTAACTCTCAGGCAGCTCACAGACATCCTGTCCAAATTTGAATACTTGGTCATTATCTTTTTATTTTTATTTTTTATTTTTTTGTCTTTTTAGGGCCGCACTTGCAGCATATGGAGGTTCCTAGGCTAGGAGTCGAACTGTAGCTGTAGCTGCTGGCCAACCACAGCCACAGCAACTCTGGATCCAAGCCGTGTCTGCGACTTACACCAGAGCTCACTGCAACGAGGTGTCCTTAACCCACTGAGAGAGGCCAGGGAATGAACCTGAGTCCTCATGGATACTATCAGATTCGTTTCCACTGTGCCATAATGGGAAGTCCCTTATCATCATCTCCGATCTTAATTGCTCTTCCCGTCTCCATCCATCCTTCCTCCAGTGTTCCTTCTGTATTGATAGTCTCATTACTTAGTGTTATCTTTGATGACTAATTCCTTCCCATATCTACTCAATCAGAGTTCCACTCTTTCTACATTTGGTTATATCTCAAATCTGTCTAATTCTCTTTATTTCCATTATAATCTGGACAAGCTAACAAAACTGTCGCCCGTATGACTACAGTGGCCTCAGAGTTTGTCTTCTTACATTTTATAACGTTGTCTACAGAGAAGCTAGAATAACTTAAAAAAAAAAAACCTCAACACAATACTCTACATTAAATAATCATACCAGATCTCATCTTAATATGCTCTGACTCCCCGTTAGTCTTAAGATAGCATTCAAATTCTTTAACTTGACTGACAAAAACCCGCTTTATTCGCAATAGCTTAGCTAGTCAGCTTCCTTTTTATGAATCCTTGCAACTTTGTGTTTTAGTAACCACCACAGATGTCTCCATTTCTTTACTTAAATTGAATTGTCACCTTCCCTCCTCACATTGTCTGTACATATTCTTTTGTCAAAAGGGGTTTCCCGTTTTTTTAGCCTTGACACATTTTAGAATCACCTTTCAGGTCAGATGAAATTCTACCATTCTGAAAAATCCGTCTCTGACTCTTCAGGCTATTTTAGGGGTTCTCTGTTATAATGTCTCATAACATTTTACTTTTTCTTCATGTAACAGCAAGTAAATTGAAATGATTTATGTAATTGCTTATTGAATATGTGTATAACATACCAGCTATGAATTCCATGAGGCCAGAACTTTGTCTTTATATTTCATCACTCTTTCCTCAGCATTATTCCCACCATGTAAGAGATCCTAAATGAAAATCTATGAAACAGATGTTCAATGAAATATGAAACCACATTACTGAAGCTTTTTTTTTGTTGTTTCACTAAATTTAGCAGAATTTGAAGAATTTAGCAGAAATCAGAGAAATTAAATCAACTATAAAGTTTAATGGAGTTCATGTTCCATTTCCAATTCCCTAACCTTCTTTGTTCTACAGGTTTAAAGACTTGATATTAATGAGTTACCAGACAGGTGACTCTTCTCACTTTTTAGTATATCAAATACCCTATGTTACTTTTTAGTATACCAAATACCCTATGTTACTTTGGACTTTGAACATCAGATAAGATTAGCAAGAGATACTTATAATTGTATCTTGAGATTCATATTTTATATGTATTAGCTCTTATAATACCATATTTGAGCTTCAGAGGTTTAAATAATTTGAAATTTTACTAGTATCAAGGATAAATATGCATGCATTCATTTATTTCATGCTTTATTAAATTGCATGAGATGACCTATAAAAAATACTGCTGTAAAAATTCTCAAAACTTTTCTTTGTGATTTGACTTTAAATTTCCCTTTTATACCTATTTGTAGAATGATTAATGCAAAACAGGTCATCTTAAGAATTTTCACTTTCCAAAAAGTTCATAATGCACTCATCAAACTGTTCCAGAAAATTTCAGATTACCTCCCTGGATATTTGCTCACTAGTTGTATATGTGATATCTTATTTGTATGCATGTCCCACTACTGTGAAAACTTAAAATGTAAAATAGCAGTTGGTCTTTTAAAAAGTCTAGATTTATTGTATAAAATTGAAATAGTGCATATTATAAAAACAAAATTGGAATTTTGTAATGAAGAGTAATACTTCTCATGTAGATTTTTATTAATCCAATAATATAATACTTATTTCACAAAACCTATTATATATCACTATAAACTAGAAAGTCAATAATATAAACTTCCTTCCTAGTGTGTATACCTACTTAATCTCTAACTTTCATCAAACTTTCAATAAACTAAGTTAGAATCATTGGTATTATTAAGTATCATTTAAAACGTGAGCAAATAAGAAAAACTGAACACACCACAGGGGACAGGAAGACCTGCTGTATAACAGTCTTTTACTGTTGCAAAATTATTCTTGAATTGCTATGCCTAGAAATGTATAACATTCAGATATAGAAACTCAAATACATCAAAGCCACTTTCATTGAATCATAGTACTCTTGACATACATAGCAATATGCCTGTTTGAAGATATTTATCAACCACAGTTTTGCTGAAATTGTGGACTGAATGACAGCTTGTACTAAAAGTGTATATTTAAACTCAAAGAGACATGATATGATAAAGCTGTAATGGAGTGTAGAGATTAGAAATCAATGTTTAAAAAGGTGTTTTACACATGTAACTAGTCATTCTATTCTTCAGAGATATTATGGAATCGACAAATGAAATGTTCTTCTGGGTGGAGCTGAAGCATTTTGCTCCCTTCAGACAACAACACATTTGATTTCAGGTAGAGATCATCAGTAACTGCTTAAATATTTGAAACACAAATAAGCAATTTAAAAGAGAAAGTTTTAGCTACATTCCAAATATTTTTTAAAACATGAATTCCTGGAGTTCCTGTTGTGGCTCAGTTCATTAAGCACATGATTTGTCTGTGAGGATGCAGGTTTGATCCCTGGCCTCGATCAGTGGTAGCCCCAAACTGTAGGTTGCAGATACAGCTCGGATCTGGCATTGCTGTGGATATAGTGTAGGCTAGTAGCTACAGCTCTAATTCAACCTGTAGCCTGGGAACTTCCTTATGCCACAAGTGTGGTGCTAAAAAAAAAAATTGAAAAATAAAAATGAATTCTTATAAGCTGTAGTAGAATATTCAAATAAATGACTGTATTTTTGGGATTTCATTAGGTGTTTCTTTCTATAGGCACCCAATCTTCATATGATACAATATACATAGAAACAACGAGGCATAGAGGAATGACAAGTACCTCCATGCAAATCCTACTTTCAAGAGTATGAGCTCTCTCATCTCTGAGATAATTTTATCTACTTTGAAGCAAGGTTATGAGGATTGGAGATAATAAATACAAATTGACCAACCATGATTGGCTCATATTAGACACAAAAAGTTGGATGTTTTCATTAGATGGTTAAAAAGAATCTTATGTCTTTTAAGAAAATATTTTTCATCTCTATGACAGATAATTGAAGAACTAGAACAGAAATATTTGGCAGAATTATGGAAGAACAGAGAATCTTACTTAAACAGAAACTGAAATACAGTTGACCTTTGAACAACATGAGTTTGAACGGCACAGGTCCACTTAGTTGTTTTTTGTTTTTTTTTTTTCACTAGTAAATACTACAGTACTACTCCATCAGCGTCTGGTTGAATGCCAGGATTCAGAGGAACTGGGGATGTGGAAAGGGAGCCCAATAAAAATTACATGGGAATTTTGGAAACTGTGGAGGACCAGTGCCCTTAATTCTGCTTTGTTCAATGGGTCAACTGTAATATAAAGAAAGACGGATATTAATATTTTTTTCTCTTTAGGGCTGCACCTGCAACATATGGAAATTCCCAGGCTGGGGGTTGAATTGGAGCTGTGGCTGTCGGCTTACACCACAGTCATAGCAACGCTGGATTTGAGACATGTCTGCGGCCTATGCCGCAGCTTGTGGCAATGCCAGATCCTTAACCCACTGAACAAAGCCAGGGATCGAACCTGCTTCCTCATGGATAGCAGTAGGTTTCTTAACCAACTGAGCAACAGCAGGAACTCCAGATAACTAATATTATATAGAGCCGCTTTTGTGCTGGGCTCTTTACCACTTCCTTAGAATTCTCACAAAATTCCCATAAAGTAGAAACATTAGTCTCCACATCCCTCAAGAGTGTTCGGAGGAACCAAGAGCTTAATGTAATTTTCTTGTTGACTCCAAAGCTCATGTTTATGCTGCTTCAGGCTGGGCTGTAGAATCTCTGTAATTTCAGGCCCTAATTCTGGAAAGGCATTCTCTTGGAAAAGCCTAGACCTGTCCTCTAGTGAAGGGTGGCGGACAGGTCCCAGGCAGAGGAAATGTGGATCCAAAGGCCTTGTCTACATGAGCATTGAACTGAGGGCACTAGGAATTCCCGCCCAAATCTTTCATGGGCACAAGGTGGCAGATATTGTTCTGGTAATATTCTGATTCTTGATTTGGATGGCTGCTGTACACAAGTCTGGTAACTTCCAGAAAATATATCCATCTGTGTCCCTTACATTTATGTACACACACACACACACACACACACACACATATACACATATATACACGCATATATGTACTTATATATTTAACCAAGTTTACAAAATAAAAAAATCAATGTGCGGTATAACAAACGAATCTGAACCGGCATGAAGGGGGCCAGGTAGAGTTCACCCAATGAAATGGTCAACTTTGATCTGAAAGATAGAAGAATCCAGCCAGAATTATGTGACATTAGAAAAACTGAAATGTGTATAAAATAATATAGAGGTCAAAAGAGTGTTCACAAATGGACAAGGACATTGAGAGACCGGCCAGAGAATCACTGGACAGATCAGGACAAAACAAGCTGCTTATTACAGGTACAGTTTGTGAGTAAAATAAGAACATTTACTAAAAATATACAAAGTCAATAACTTTTATAAGGAAGCAAATGCTAAGATCTCACATGTAAAGTTAATAATAGCCATAACCCAGCTTTTTTGCAGGAATACAAGGTATTCTTTATGATTAGAACACTTAAAGAGAAGTCTTGCTGTGAGAAAAGTTTTTTTAATTGGTTGTTTTTGTACATTCTGTGAAATGCACTTTTAAGAACTTGCTCCTTAGCAGCAAAATTGACATTTTGAAATTTGTGGCACCTCTATTATAATGAGACACAGGGACCTTTTTTTAGGGATAGAGCAAGCCAGCCTGTTGAAGGCTCATATTCAGTTTTTAAATAAGTAAATAAGAACAGAATTTCTCAAGTTAACTGAAGGTCTTGTTGCCTCTGATTAAGAACTGGTTGGAAAAGAGAACAAGGAGTGTGATTAAAGTCTGAACTATTCCGGAGTTCCCGCCATAGCTCAGCAGTTAGTGAATCCGAGTAGCATCCATGGGGATGAGGGTTCTATCCCTGGCATGGCTCAGTGGATTGAGGATCCGGTGTTGCCTTGCGCTGTGGTGTAGGTCGCAGATGTGGCTTGGATCTGGCGTAGCTGTGTCTGTGGCATAGGCCAGCACCTACAACTCCTACGGACACCTAGCCTGGGAACCTCCATACACCCCAGATGAAGCCCCCAAAAGACAAAAAGACCAAAAAAAAAAAAAAAGTCTGAACTATTTACCAAATTTACTTTTTTTTTTTTTTTTTTGTCTTTTTGCCTTTTATGTAGAGCCGGACGCGCGGCACATGGAGGTTCCCAGGCTAGGGGTCTAACAGGAGCTGTAGCCGCCAGCCTTCGCCACAGCCACAGCAAAGCGGGATCCGAGCCGCGTCTGCAACCTTCACCACAGCTCACGGCAACGCCGGATCCTTAACCCACTGAGCAAGGCCAAGGTTCAAACCCGCGACCTCATGGTTCTTAGTCGGATTCGTTAACCACTGAGCCACAAAGGGAAGTCCACAAAATATACTCTTATTTAAGGCAGTTTTTCTCAAGGTGTTGTCCACCAACCAGCAGCCTTAGCATTACCTGGGAACCCATTAGAAATGAAAATTCTTGTGCCCTAACCCAAATCTAATGAATCAGAAACTCTTGAGTAGACCCAGCATTCTGGTTTGTAAGCTCTCCATGTCATCCTGATGAATTCTAAATTTTGAGAACCTATGCTTAAAATTTCCACTTTAAACTCCCTGTTGGAAACTGCGCAAAAGAAAGGGGCCATACATATCTAAGAATCCCCCCCACCCCGTGTGTCTTGTCATATCTTGATGTGATTCTTGTACATGCTGTCAACAAAATCCAGCAACTTCTATGTTATATCCTTTCTTATAACACATACCACGAAGCAATAAACCATGTTCTCTTTTTCCCACTCCAGCACTGCCTCCTCTTCATTCTTCAAATTATGGCCACCTAACCTCCAATCCAAATAAGCTACTTCACTTGGGTAATTCCTATGCCCTCCTCAAAAGCATCAAATCGTGGTCTTCAAGAGTGTTTGTTTGTTACCTCTCCTACTAGAATTTAATCTCCATTAGGAAGGTGATTTTTCTCTCTCTTGCTCACTGGTATATCTGAAGCACCTAGAAGATTACCTGGTATAGATCTGTTGCTCAATACATTTTTGGTGACTGACTGAAATAACTTATTCTCATTCCTCATCCTACACTTCTTTGAAGCACTTTTCAAGGTTAACAAACGTCATGAAAATCAACATTCAAAACCGTCGATTTTCTACTTTTTATTTCAATAGTATTTCAGTCTTCTGGCTTTCTTCATGTGCTCCCCAGTTTTCTTTTCCACTCTCCTTTGCTCAAAATGCTTCTGTTTCTGGGCAACTTCAGCCCTTCATCGAGAGGAAGAAAATGATAGTAATTAAAGAATACAAATTTTGAAATCAGATTCTAGACAAGTTAACCTCTATAAGCTTCACTTTTCTCACCTATAAGTTGGTGTCCTGATATTTATTGTTCATCCTGTAGTATTATTCTCAAGACTATAAGGAATGATATTTGTAAATTATTGCAACTCATATTTTCTGTTGTTATTGGTCATACGCATATGATGGAAATCACTAACCTCCAACTTTTAACTGTGTTTCAGATCTACATTTGCAACTTCCTGCTGGACATCAACACAGAGATATCACTTGAAAACTTTCTGCTCAACTTGTTTAACTCTAAGCTCATTAGTTTTCCTCCTCACTCAGATAACCAGGCATCCTTTGGCTCAATGCTCTTGTCTCAACCTCAGTGTCCAATCAGTATGCCATCAGTCATTCTTTTTAAATTATCTCTTCTTTATCTTTTCACATTCAAAAATGTTTTTGTTTCCACTACTATCCAGATGGTACAAATTCTGTAGAGGCATAGCTTACAATAGTCTGCAAATACTGGGTGCATTCTTTCCTTCCTGGGTCAAATATTTCACCACTTTTCATTGAGAGTACTTCCTCTGAAACACAAATATGGCATTAAAACTATGTATTGCATTCTCAGGTTCCTTCCTTCCTTCCTTTCTTCCTTCTTTCCTTCCTCCTTCCTCTTTTTTTCTTTCTTTCTTTCTTCTTTCCTTCCTTCCTTCCTTCCGTCCAGGGGCCTCAAGCTTGGTTGGTGCAGTTTCAGGTCCTCTAATGTAGAGGAGATTTCCCTAGCTGAAGCATGATAGTTACTGTGTACAAGCACTCTAGGGTGGCCATAAAAGGCTGCTGGAGATAGCCATGCAAGTCTCTGTCATCTGAATCAAAATCAGATGGCTCCATGTTTGGTCCTGATATGAGATTCTGAGGGCTTGTGAAGACCTTACACAAATATTTCTTGCAAGTTCAACTCATTTATTTCTTATTTCCTTCTGCACCCTTAAAAAATTCCCATTACTTTTTCAGGTTTCTCTCTCATTCCTTAAATGTAACATCTCCTATCCCCAGTCAATTATAGGGTTCCTGGGTTCACATGCTATCTTATCACTGTGCTTCAGGGGAGAGGCAGGGACAACAAAAACTTTACCTTTTTTCTGGCATTTCATTAAAATTAGAATATAAATTAAAAAAAATATTTTCCCTGATCTAAAGGACAGAAAAGGCTCTAACTTCAAATATTCCTAGGATGTAAGCAAAAATATTTTCCCAGTATCTTTCTTATACATTCAGGAGAGTAAAACCAATGCAAAAGTGCTTGAATGTCTAAATCTTATTATTAAAAGAGAAAAGTTACTCTTAAAACGGTCTGTAATGAGTTTCTTTGTCCAGCCCTTACTGGTCTCTTCCATTCTCCTATCACACAGGAAACTGCTTGCCATCTTTTGAAGTTGGACTTGTCTGAGTTCATCAGACTTGTCATGGCCTGTCTTGCCACCAGAGCTGCACATGCTGTTCTGACAGTTTGAAATACCCTCATACTTAACCCTAACTCTTACTTTCTCAAATGTCATCATTTCCTTGACTGTGCAAAAAAGGAAATCACTATTTTACACTTTAAAAGCACTATATTCTTAGGTGTGAGAATAAGCACTCAAAAAATGTTAACAAAACCACAATTTTTGAATACTTTAATAAATTGCTGGTGTTAGGGCCTATGGTGTACATTTTCAGTCACTTTTTTTTCCTTTTCTTTTCCTCACTATTACTGATACAGCCAAGAATGAGCTCTTCATTCTTTGCTCTAACTCCTTGACTCAAAATTCTTCACTAGATTGTTTTTATTTTCTGCTGAATATGAAGCTATAGTCTCAAATCTCAAATACAGTTAAACTGTTTTTTTCTGCTCAAATTCCTTCATTGATTTCTCATGTGAATAAGGAATAAATATAAATGTCTTAGCATGGTAAGGTATGCTCTAGTCTGAACTCTGTCTTTCTCATTTACCTACTTAGGGTATCTCCACAAAACATTTTCTGTGTTAACTACATCAAAATATCTGCTCTTTCATACATATGTACTCCAACTTCCTAAAGGCTGCAGAATAAATATACACATCGGAAAATGAAAATACACTGGACTAAGTATGGGGCAGAATTAAAGAATTAAAAGGGGTGACAAGACCTAGGTTCTCTTTACATCTCAAAGAGAATTCCTTTCCTCCAATCCAGACATGCATATTTTTTATCTTCATGTTTGCCTCTTTCTCTAGGTATTATTTAAAAATTTTTCTTTCTTCCCTAATTTCTTTCTTTTTCTTTTTCTCTGGCTGTACCTGCAGCATTGGAAGTTCCCAGCCCAGGAGTCAAATTGGAGCTGCAGTCACCAGCCTATGCCACAGCCATAGCAATGCCAAATCCAAGGCATATCCGTGACCTATGCTGCATCTCGTGGCAATGCTGAGTGAGGCCAGGATTAAACCCATATCCTCACAGTCACTCTGCTGGGTTCTTAATACACTGAGCCACAACGGGAACTCTCTTATTTTTTCTTAATAGCTGTTCTCTGTTTCTAAGTAATATGGATTTATTTATGAACATGTTATAAATAAATGCTATTGGTTGAACTATTGGCCTTATAGTAATGCATGTGAGTTAGAAAAACAGAAGACAGTATAAAGATGAAACTTTATACAATAAAACAACATTAAATATGGGAATAACCAGATATTGGGACAACTGGATATGACTGGACAGTTAAGCTTAGTTTCTCATGAGCGTCTGGGGCAGGCACATTATTGCATTTACTACAAAGTATACAGTATAAAGTGCCAAAAGTTCAATAGAAACTAAGTGTCTTGGCAGCGCTGGATTTGAAATTTTTACTGAGATGCACATAGCTGATTTAATTGTACCAGAGACATCTGACCCAAGTCAAAGAATGAGGAAGATTTCATTAGCCAGAAATTGGCAAAAAGGTCACTCCAAGCTGAGAGAGAAGTAAAAGGCAGAACACAGAGGTGCATAAGGGCACGACCTCTTTGGAGAAAGGAAGTTAAAATGACCAGGCTAGAGGTTAGATAGGCCTTCTGTAAGAAAGTGATTCATAAGGCGAGATGAGGCTCAAGAGACAGATTGGGGTCAGGTTGTGAGGTCATGAATACTTGGCAAAGAAATTTTTATGAGTATATAGTGAGGGGCAATGGGAAATATCACTTTTTTGTTTTGTTATTGTTCTTAAATTGGCTAGGATTTAATTTCCAGTTATTCTACTTACTATCTCTATGACATCGGGAAACACACAGAACTGTCTTAACCTTCACCTCTTATTCTACACAGTGAGATTGTGCAAATTAAATTATGTTTTGCTTTTTGAACATTTACTCTCTGCTAGGGTCTGTTTCAGAAATGATGATACAGCAGTGAAGGGAAGAGAAACATTCCAAGTTTATATCCAGATTAATTTTTTGAGGAGGGAAAGCACTTAAAGAGATAAAGAAATCCATATACAATATATATGTGGAGATAACTTCTATGAATGAAATCAGGAGTTCTCATAGTGGCTCAGCAGTTTAAGAACTTGACAGAGTATCCATGAGGATGTGGGTTCAATCCCTGACCTTGTTCAGTGGGTTAAGGACCTGGCAAACTGCAGTGTAGGTGGCAGATGTGGCTCAGATCTGTGGTTGCTCTTGCTGCGGTATAGGCCACCAGCTGCAGCTCTGATTTCATCCCTAGCGTGGGAACTTTATATGAAGCAGTTGTGGCCCTAAAAAGAAAAAAAATATATAGTTATCTGCCTTTCTATTACAGTTGACTGTCTTTGGTGGGGGGGAATGCAAGAAAGAAACTAAGGTAGAGAGTGATAGGGGCCACTATTTAAAATAAGTAGGGTAGACTTTGTTGAGGAGAAAAGTGTCATTCACAGTCCCATGTGGCTTTGCAGTGTTGAAAGTCCAGGCAGAGAACATAACAGGTGTGAACTACTTGAGATAGGAGTATGTCTGGTATGCCCACAGAGGAGCCAAGAGCATAGCATGTCTGAAATGTGATGAATAGGGGTGAGGGTAGGATGGATATGATAGAGACCAAATGCCATGGAGCCTTGTGGACCATGTAAAGAACCTGGATTTTATTCTGGGTAATTTCAAAACACATTAGAGGTGCTGGATACAGCTGTTATCAGGTCTTCCCTCCATGTTGGTAGGATAATTCTGACTGTTCTATGGAGGGCAAATGAGCCTTATATAAGTGAAAGGTAATATAATGCCTATTGGAATAATATGTTTGAATCAAAGTGATGGCTTGAATGAAGGTAGATGCTGCACAGTGGTAAATGTGGTTGGACTCCAGATATTTGGAAGGTACAAGTGACAGTATCTTCACATGGATCAAATATGAGTATGTGCCAAAGAGTAGCCAGGGATGAAAAACAGGTTTTCAGCCTGAACATCTCAATAAATAGAGGTACCTTTCACTGAAAGCAGAATATAGAAGGAGAAACTGTCACGGAATAGATTCAGGACTTTTGAGGTGCTTTTTAGTTATACAAGTAGAGATTTCAAATGGTCAATTGTTAATACAAGGCTTTAGTTCAAGGGAAAGTTAAGGCTGGAGACACTCATTAGAAAACATTAGTAAATAAATGGTATATGAGACCATCCAGAGAAATAAGGTAGAGAACTGAGAGTGAGATGGAATACAGAATAAGATGGAGTACAGAGCCTTTGGGTTGTCTCATATTTTTGTGTTGAGAAAATGAGAAGGTCCAATATTAGTACCTGAGGAGAAATAGCCAGCGAGGAAGGAACAAAATCAAGAGACAGCATCTGGAAGAAGCATATTATGTAATCAACTGTGTCATATGCAACTAATAATGCAAGAAAGCTGAAAACTTAAAGGTTGAGAATTGGAAAAGAGAAACGGAATCTGCAAATACAGAGAAGTTTTTGATTTTGTTTCAAAGGAGAAACTAAGAATTTGGACATTATATGAAAGAATATGGAGCAGAATGAGAAACTGATCATTTTAAAAAGTTGTCTACAGTCCAGAACGTTCCTGTGCCAATATGTAGTGGTATGGAGATTACCTTTATTCATCATATAAAACACAGAGCAAAGCATGAATACTTATATCAAGGGTATAATGCGTTAAGTTTCTTTATGGCCATATTATCATTTTAAAATTTCAACTGCAGGGAGAATGAACGAGCAGTAGTGAAAGCAGTGGAAATCAAAAGGAGTCAAGAAGAGAACTTAGAAAAGATAGAGTTAAAGATGAGGTGAGGTGTGAGGGAAAGTGAAGATCTTGGATTTCCAAACTCTGTAACTCTAATGCAAGCTAGCCCTGCCCATATTAAGAAATACAGTGACAATTTATTATATTAACACCTAGCTCTAATTCAAAAGAGGAAAGCAATAATCTGTTTGGGGAATTTATCTGATATAGTTTGTAAATTGGCATTGGTATCAGTTGTACCTACAGGATCTCATAGTTTCGCAATATGGTAGTTTAACAGGGGAAAGCTATTAGGCAAAGTTTGTGTTCTACTCGAATTTAATATGACCGACACTTAGTTCTGAGTCATGTAAGGGTCAAGTAAAAGCAACAGGAACTTTTTATTATCATGCCTAAATGTCATAATTGCTTGTTCTCTAAGAGTCCAGTTATCTAAAACTGGTGTTCAGGTAGGGAATAAATCTCAGAGCAAAATGGATGAAATTCATGTAATCCACAAGAGATGTTATCCACTGGAATTGTTTGTATTAACCTGATAGTTTTGGATTTTAGGAGCATGACAGCTCTGCTTGAGATGGAGTTTGTCAGCTGATTAATTATTCTACGCTGTTTGGAAAAGTCTCCTATGTGCAGAACTAGTGCCAATGTTACCCAGAGAGAAGGTTAAATAGTTATGAAAACGGGCACATTTATGGGAGGACAATTACAATTTATTTTTATTTCTTCTGGCATTAAAACTTATTATCGACTATTGACACTAATATTTTTCTAAAGGGGAGAAAACCTTATGATGAAAATGTTTTAAGAAAAATTGTCTTACTATAAAATGTGCCATATCCCATTTGTGGTTCACTGTGTTCTAGAGCCATCACTCTTATGAAGCAATACATTTGTGTGGTATACTCCATAAGCTTCTGCGATAACATTTTATATTGCCTGTCTGCTGCCTGAAGGAGGAGTGTAAAATTATTTCAAGGGGCATTCTGCATCCAAAGAGACTACACCTGTTTATGGCAATAGTCCCATTTTCACTCCCAGGCAAGGTTATTAGATATGAAAGAGAAAATGAGGATTTGTTTCTCTCCCTCAAGGAAAGGAGGAGAGAACAGATGGAAAAGGAGAGAAAAATGGGAGGGGAAGACAGACTAGTAAAACCTTGGGAAGCAGGTAATAAGTAGTTGATTGTTTACTTAGGCAACCTGTCTCTTAGTGCTAGTTGGCTGAAATGTAAGAATCTCAAACAAGCATTCTTACATTTTTGCTTTGGTATGATTATAATTCCAACCATGTCACTTTCAAATCTTCACTCTTGATTTAAGAGAGATAAATTTTTGTTAGTTTTGTTCCTGTGGTCCCCGAGGAGGAGGTTCAGTTTGGTGTTTTGGGTTGAATTGTGTCCCACTAAAATTTGTATGTTGAAATCTTAACCACGAGTACCTCAGAATGCAACCTCATTTGGAAATAGTGTCACTGTAGATATAACTGATTAAGATAAAATCATACTGGAACAGGGTGGGCCTCTAATTCAATATGACAAGTATCCTTATAGAGTGCCATATGAAATAGACACAAATGCATATATGCAACCTAGGTATGATATGCTGCTAAACTCTGTTGTTATTAGCCATTATCTTTCTAACCCCATAGCTTTAGGCTCAGGTGATTTTGCTCTCTTCTCATACTTTTCACTTGGCTTCCAGGATGGAGAAAGAATGAATTACTTAACAAATGGTATAGAAACAGTGAGCTAGTCATTATAAAAGATCGTACTCATTTTTAAAATATCAAAGTAGACACCAGATAGAACTTGATTAATATTTAATATTAATAATATCCTTAGAAATTAAGAGCATTTTAATAAAAATCAGTCACAATGGAAAATATTACAAGGAAAATAGAATATAGAGTTCAGAAACTAAAACTGTTTAGATGTTCATTATTAATATTCAATCATTCATCAAATATTTATTTCATATCTGCTCTGTTGCAAAATGTGAATTAGGCACTTGGGATATGTTAGTGAATATAAAAGACCACAGAAAACACCAGTTGTGAAATCTATTTTTGAGGAGGTGTCAGACAAGAAGCATAGTTACAAACGAGTAAATAATTTACTATTTTAGATGGTAAATTCACGGGGATCATGAGTGCTGGAGCAGGAGCTTGTTAGCAGATTTAGAAAGCATGGTCTAGGAAGCATTAATCTGATTGAAAAGGTGAAATTTAAGCAGAGATTGAAGAACAGATATTTAGTCTAGCAGATACTTCGGAGGGAGTGTCCTATATAGAAGGAATAGCACAGCAAAGGCCCTACAAGCAACCATGCATGCTGTGTTGTAGGAAAAGGAGGGTGGTCCACGTGAGTAGAGCGAAGGTCAGTGGGTAAGTGGGCTGGATAATGATGGGCCTTGGTGGCCTTTTGGGGAACTGCTACTGTTACTATGAGCTAAACACTGCGTAGTTTTTTGCATAAGAGACATCCAGCTCAGGTTTTAAAAGAATTACTCAAGTTTGACTATTTTATTTTTTTACTTATTGCTTTTATTTTTAGGGATGGCCCCGCAGTATATGGAAGTTCCCAGGCTTAGGTGTCAAATCAGACCACAGCTGCTGGCCTGCGCCACAGCTACACTAATGCCAGATCTGAGCTGTGTCTGCTGCCTATACCAGGCATGAGGCAACACCAGATCCTTAACCCACTGAGCGAGGACAGGGATTGAACTTGCATCCTCTCATGGATACTAGTCAGGTTTGTAACCCACTGAGCCACAACAGGAACTCCCAAGTTTGACTATTTTAAATATCTCATATAAGTAGAATCATGTAGTATTCGTCTGAGACTGACTTATTTCACTAGGTATAGCGTCTTCCAGGTCTATCCATGTTGTTGCAAATGGCAGGATTTCCTCCATTTTTTAAGACTAATTGTATAATACACCTCATTTTCCTTATCCAGTCATCCGTTGATGGATACTTGGATTGATCACACATTGGCTATTGTGAAAAATGTTGCATGCAGTGAATGAACATGGGAGTGCAGATATTGCTTCCAGATCCTGATTTCTATTCCTTTGGATATGTAGCCAGGAGTGAGGTCACTAGATCATATGATTGTTCTAGTTTTAATTGTTTAAGGGAAACTCCATACTGTTTTCCATAGCAGCTGTACCATTTTACCTTCCCACTACCTTGATTGTGGTGATGCTTTCATGAGTCTATGTATATGTCCCAACTTAGCAAATTGGATATATGAAGTTTTTTGTAGATCAAGTATATCTCAATAAAGTTTTTTTAAAAAAGAAATTATTGTGACTAATGGCATGGAAACATACTGTAAAGGACAAGGGTAGAAACATGGTTTTTGTGGTTGTTTTTGTATTTAATTTTTTTTACGGAGGCTAGTAGGATTAAACCAATTCAGGTTAGAAATGGGGGGCATTCTTTGACCCAGGAAGGTAGCAAAAGTGATAGTAAGTTGTATGTTACTTTTTAATTTAATTTTATTTTATTCTGGATCTGTTTTAGAGGTAATGACAAAAGAATCTGATGACATATTGAATGTAGGTGAGAGGAAAAAAAAGCATTGAAGATGACTCCAATATTTTTGACCTGTGCAACGGACAAGTGGATTTGTCATCAACTGAGATGGGGAAGAAGGACAAACAGAATGAGTGGGTATAAAGGGAGAAATCAAGTAAAGAGGATTGGTTTTAGATATGCCAAATTTGAGATGTTTATTAGGAATCCAATTGAAATTTTGAGTAGGAAATTATGTATTTCACTTGGAAATCATAGAAAGGTTAGAGATAAATTTGGGGAAATGAAGAGGGAGGCAGGGGACATAAGGTCTTGATCAATCTCATAAAAAAGGGTCAAATAGCCCTTTCAACACTTTCGATAAGAATAATCCAATAGAGACTAAATATGTTTGGTTCAGATGCAAGAGAAGAACACTGTTGAGGTGATAACATGAGAGGATCTAGTATTCAAGTAGAGGGACTAGGTTTAGATGGATGTTTGCTGAGATTATCTCTGACGACAAATGCAAAAAAAAAAAAAATGACGGTAGGTGGAGCCATTTTATTGGCTGAAATCTGCCTAAGGCTTTAATTTTCTCAGTGAAGTAGGAAGGAAGAGTATTTTTTCGAGGATTGAATTAGGTTATGTATTTAGCATTCTCTGGGAGCCTAGTGATTAAGGACTCCGTGCTGGTGTTGTCACTGCTGTGACTCCAGTTACTACTGTGGTTTAAATTGGATCCCTGGGCTGGGAACTCTTGTATGCTGCAGGTGTAGCCAAAAAAAAAAAAAAAAAAAAAAAAAATATATATATATATATATATATAGATGTATATATATATATATGTGTGTGTGTGTGTGTGTGTGTACACACACACACACACACATATACTTCACTGAGAAAATTAAAGCCTGTTGGAAGGAATGTAAATTGGTGCAACCACTATGGAGAAAAGTATGGAGATTCCTTAAAAAACTATATATAGAGCTACTGTACAATCCAGCACTCTCACTCCTGGATATATATCCAGAGAGAACCATAATTCAAAAAGATACATGCACTTCAATGTTCACTGCAGCATTATTTACAATAGCCAAGACATGGAAGCAACCTAAATGTCCATCAACACAAGAATTCATAAAGAAGATATGGTACATATATACCATGGAATATTAGCCATAAAAAAGAATGAAGTAATGCCATTTGCAGAGACATGGATGGACCTAGAGATTATCATACTAATTGATGTCAGACAGAGAAAGACAAATATCATATGAGATCAGCAATATGGAATCTAATAAAAAATGACACGAAAGAACTTCTAAAACAGAAACAGACCAAAGATTTTGAAATCAAACTTATGTTTACCAAAGGGAAAGATGGGGGAGAGGGATAAATTAGGAATTTGGGATTAACATATACATACTACTCTATAAAAAAGGTAAGTACCAAGGACCTATTACATAGCATAGGGAAATCTACTCAGTACTCTGTATAACCTACATGAGAAAGGAATTCGAAAAAGAATGGATATATGCATATGCATAACTGATTCATTTTGCTGTACACCTGAAACTAACACAACATTGTAAGTCAACTATACTCCAATAAAAGTCAAAAAAAAGGTTTTATATGTATATATATATATATATATAAAATGAACACAGAAGAATTCCTAATGTTTGTGTAGTAATTACACTGACATAGAAAATATTCATAATATGTCAATAATTAAAGAGGCTTACAAATGGTATATAGGGTATAACCCCATTTTCTGAGTCTAAAAAATGTTTTTGAGGAGAAACATTAAATTTTATTTATTTTTTTGCTTTTTAGGGCCATACCCATGACTAGGGGATGGAAAATTCCCAGACTAGGGGATGATTCAGAGCTGCAGCTGCCAGCCTACACCACAGCCACAACAATGCAGGATTCGAGTCACATCTGTAACCTACACCACAGCTCATGGCAATGTCGGATCCTCAACCCAATGAGTGAGGTCAGGGATTGAACCCTCATCCTCATGGATACTACTCTGATTTGTAACTTGCTGAGCCACAATGGGAATTCCAGAGAAACATTAAATTTTTAACAGTAAAAGGAAACTTGTGTTGAGTCTGAGCCCAAGAGTTAAAGTTGAAGAAAGCAAAAAACACTTTAAAGTCTCAAACAGAAAATTATTTAAGTTTCAAATCAAAGGTCAATATAGGTATCAAGCTGGAACAAATTGGACATAAATTTGGAAGCAATATCAGCAAGGTTAAGAAATATATCTGTGCTTATAGGTCTTTACGCTGCCTTTAAGATATGAGTTTGAGGGTGGGATATTATAGCATAGACGTTTCGAAAGGCAAACAGTCTCTTTCATTCCCCATGTAGGTTTGTAGTTCTTATTGTATTGGTTATTATAGATTAGAATGTCAACTTTCCAGTTTGTATGTGTTGATTGTGTATGCTGAGAAACAGCTGCCATCAGATAATTATTTGCAATGGTCCTAGAGAGCTCCTAGTTAGTGTTCTTTAATAAACCTTTACAAATTTATAATTGAGTTCATGACTTATCCAGAGATTAAGTAAAGGGTGATTTTTTAAAGTCTGAAATAATTCCACAACCTGAAAGATGTATTTTATAAAAAAAATTAATAATTAAACTTAATAGAAATCAAATAATTTTGAGTTAGAATAACTTTAAAAAACAGTTGAAAGTAGTTTAATTTAAAAATACAGAATATTTTTATGACATTTATTGTTTTGTAAAATGCATTGCTCTGTTAACATTTTATAACTATTTTCTCTTTTGGCAGGAACTTGACCCACATCTATTTAAAAATAATTTGCTTTAAAGTTTCCATTTTCCCTTGTAACTGCATTTGGGTATTCTATTCTACGTGTTCTTTGTTTTGATTAGCTATTGAAGATGCAGTTTTTAAATATCCTAAACATAAATTAATGTGACTGAAAAATAGTGACTGATTCAAAAAGTTTTATTTATTTATTTTTTGTCTTTTTAGGGCCGAACCTGTGGCACATGGAAGTTCCGCAGGCTAGGGATCAAATTGGAGTTATAGCTGGCAGTCTACACCACAGCCACAGCACCAGGGGATCCAAGCCGCATCTGCGACCTACATCACAGCTCACAACAATGTGGGATCCTTAACCCACTGAGCCAGGCCAAGGATGGAACCCACATCCTCATGTGTACTAGTCGGGTTTGTTACAGCTAAGCTAGAACAGAAACTACCCCAAAAGTTTTGTTTTTAAATATAGCTTTCAATTTCCCTTTGCATTTATTCATTCATTCTCATTTTTGGCTGCCCTGCGGTACATGGAGTTCCTAGTCCAGGGATCAGGTCCAAGCCACAGTTGTGACTCATGCCACATCTATGGCAACATCAGATCCTCAACCCAGCATACCAGGCCAGGAAACAAACACCACTGATATAGTTGGGTCACAGTAGGAACACATGCATTTATTTTTTATGGGCACCTTACAACCACAAGAAAGTCACTTTTCCCCTCAGAGACTTCAACTCATTTGAAAAGTGAGTATAAATGTCCCTGACTTATGATGGTTCATTTTAGGATTTGTTGACTTTGCGATGATGTGAAAATGTTAGATGCATTCAGTAGAAACCATACTTCAAATTTTGATCTTTTTCCTGGTTCAGCAATATGTAGTATGATTCTCTCATGATGCTGGGCAGCAGCAGAATCACAGCTCCCAATCAGTCACATGATCATGAGGGTAGACAGCCAATAAACTCACTTTCAGTACAGTATTCAATAAATTACATATGATATTCAACACTTTATTATAAATAAAATGGGCTTTGTGTTAGATGATTTTTCCAAACTGTAGGCTAATGTGAGTGCATCGAGCATGTTTAACATTGGCTAGGCTAAGATAGAATGTGTGGTTGGTTAAATGTATTACATGCATTTTTGACTTAATGACAATTTCAACTTACAATGAGTTTATTGGGGCACAACCCAGTTGCAGGTCGAGGCAGATCTGAATAACAGGCTACTCAACAGGTACCTTCCAACTTTAAGACACGGTGATCTATGTTTATTACTTCATAATATTTTTTGGGTTTTTTTTCCAAATTTATGAAATTTAGCAAGACCAAGAGCTGGATATTTTTCATTGTACATTCTTTACTTACAGCTAATTTAGGCCCCTACCTAGATAATACCCTTAGAATTCTCAGTATCTTACGTTTTATAAATTCTTTCCATTCTAGCTGATAAGGACACAAATTATTCTCTATTCTGCATGAACTTCAGAAACTGCTTGGCCTACTTTTTTCCAATGGTTCTTCCTCTAGTCTCAGATAATTTCTTGTTATGCATACCCAGATCAAGACAATCATTACAGGTGTTCTTGGTATAATACACTGAAATCTCTAAATTGCTCCCTTCTCCCTAGTATTTCCATCCTATAAATTCTAGCCACCTTGGCCTCCTTAAATTCCAATCTCAACCTCCTCAGCTCAGCAACATGATAAGACTCTGGTAGGGTTCTGCATCCCTGCATTGTCTCAGCTGTGGTCTCCAAGATGTCTCCAAGCTGAGGTAGTTGTAGGGTTCATCTCACAGTATTCCTTCTCTAAGGAATCTCAATCCTGCTCTGTTTTCAGTGTCTGAAACACTTGTTTCAGATACTGTGTTTAGTTCCCTAGTTGCTAAAGTTGGTAATGGAAAATCAGGTCCTCATTATATCTCAAAGCTGTAATCTAGAAACTAAAATTTAAACACATTTACTCTATCATGGAAAGTCATCAAACGTGTTAAGAATAATCTAAGAAAATATTTGGAAATACTTTACAAAAGCCATACGACATTATTAGGAGTCTTAAGAAAGACCTGTATTAGTGGGGGGATACACCATGTTCAAATATTGAAAGATTCAAACTGTAAAGACAGGACATCTCTCCAAATTAATTTATGTCTTTAATGCAATGTGATTTAAAATCCCAGTAGGTTTTACAATGGATTTTAAAGAAATCATTCTCATCATATTCATCAAAATGCAAAGGGCAAAGTATATCCAAGACAATTCCTGAAAAATTACACAGTGTAGATTTAGTCTCTGAGAAATCAAGAAATATTTTAAAGCTACCTGAATTAATACTGAATGAAATTGGTGCAAAGCAGAGCAAAGAGACAAATGGAACAGAATAGATTCACACATATAAGGATACTTAATTTATGACAAGAATCGCATTGCATAATATTAAAGGAGAGATGTTCTTTTCAATAAAAGGTTTCGGATGAATTAGATTCTCTCATGAAAGAAATGAAACTTGACTTTATCTCACATTGTACACAAAAATCCATTTCATGTTGACTGAAGATCTAAAATATGAAAGGCATAACATTAAAGTATTTAGCATACAGTAAAAAATATCTTTATAAATTTGGGCTAGGTAAATAGGACACAAAAGCCCCTGAATATAAAGTAAAACGGTAAGTGGATAACAAAAAATTAAAGAATTCTGGGAGTTCCCATTGTGGCTCAGCGGAAACGAATCTGACTAGCATCCCTGAGGATGCAGGTTTGATCCCTGGCCTCCCTCAGTGGATTAAGGATCCAGTGTTGCCGTGAGCTGTGGTATAGGTTGTAGACACGGCTCAGATCTGATGTTGCTGTGCTTGTGGCAGAGGCCAGAGACTACAGTTCCAATTTGACCCCTAGCCTGGGAACCTCCATATGCTGTGGGCATGGACCTAAAACAACAAAATAAATAAATAAATTAATTAAGTAATTAATTTAAAGAATTCTGTTTATGAAGTGGCCCCATTAAAGAAGCGGAAAAGAAAAAAGCTACAGCCAAGAAAACTCTTGTAACAAACATAACCCACAAATGACCCATATCCATAATATATAAGAAATTACCATGCATCAGTATGAAAAAGATAGACAAATGGGTAGAAAACGGACAAAAGACTTGAGCAAAGAATTAACAAAAGCTGGTATCTAAATACTCAGTAAGTCTGAAAGTCTAATCAAGCATTAATAATGAGAAAATGCATATTAACATGACAATGAGACAGTCTAATATGTATAACTAAAATAAAATAATCAACAAAGGAACCACCACAACATTCAAAAACATGGATTAATCTCATAAAGCCAACGCTGGATAAAAGAATCCAGACATATAAGTACTGTATGTCTCTTTTCATGAAAGCTAAAATAATAAAAATGTGTTTACATATTTAGCAAGTGGAATAAGAGTTAGGATGGCAAAGTTATTAATTAGAAGCCAGTATAAGAAAATCTTATTTTTTTATAATCTTTTATTTTTTGATGTGGTTACATGTTCACTTTGGGACCATTCACTGAATAGACTATAGGTTTATAAACTTCTCCATGTATCTCATAAACTTTAATTAATTAGAATAAAAGAGAGAAAGAGGAGAAATTACAGAAGAAGAGTATTTGCCAGACCCAATAAATGATTTAAATCAAAGAATTCACAAATTGTGATGTGAAGGAAATTCTTAAAGATCAACATATAGGCTTACTTTCCGTATTTTCAATGCACTGGGAAGAAGTTCTCAGAAACTTCAAGCCTGAACAGGAAAAACAGGTAGGTTCCAAAGAAAGAAGGATAAGCCCTGTACTTTCAGCAATTTTAGATTATAGAAATTAAAGGCAGGACAACCTCAAATCTCTAAGGAAAAATGATATACAACCTGGAATTCTACACTGAGAAAAACTGTTCAATTATAAATTCAAAATAAATATATTTTCTTAAGCGGTAGCATCTTAAGCAACAATTCTCCACACACCATTTCAGAGATAGCTGCTCAGTACAGAGGTAAAAACAAACGGAAGAGAGGCTGCGGAATTGCAGAAACAGTGGCTATGACTAAAGAGCTCAAGGAAATTAAACCGTGGGATGATGGTTTTACACAGGTCTTGTGTCTCAGATTATTCAAATTGCCACAGCAGAATACCATAGACTGGTGGCTTATAAACAAACAAAAACTGTTTCTCATAGCTCTGGAGACTGGGGAATCCACAATCAAGGCACTGGCAGATTCCAGGTCTGATGTCAGCCCACTTCTAGATTTACTGATGGCAATCTTTCTATTGTAACCTCACATGGCAGAAAGGGAAAGGGAGGTCTCTGGGACCTCTTTTAAGGGGCACTAACCCATTCATGAGGGTAAACCTAATCAGCTCTCAAGATCCCCACTTCCAACGGCCATCACACTGAGGAAATAGCTTTCAGCACACGAATTTGGAGAGGGGGCAGAGATATTCAGTCTAGAGCACATTGAAAGTAATTATACTAGGGCTGAATGAATGTGCAAATGGCTCAAGAATGATTATCTGAAAAAGACATAGGCTAGTGAGGAGTCAAGTAATTGAATGCAAAAAAGCAAAACAAACAAAAAACCTGCTGGAAGATACTAAGTGACACATAGAAGGAATTTTTTATTTTCTCCCCACAAGAATGGAAAATCAGAAAATTCAGGAAAAACAAAACAACACAAAAGAAAACAATAGACCAAACACAAGTAATAATAAAGGTCTGCAAATGAAGGAGAGTAGTAACTGTCATTATTTGGAACAATAATGGAATATAAGGAAGCAGAATTTGTTTGTCCTTGATGTTAGGAACATTTCCTCTGTGAGTGCTATTCCTGTCCTGACGCTGGACCTTAGAGAAGATAATTAAGGAAATGCTTTTTACTTCTCTTGTGTATTTTGCCATGAAAAATATTTATACAGTCAGATTAATATGAAAGCTTCTTTTAAACTTTCGGAAATTATGTGTGGACACAGAACTAAATACATAATTATTTTTAAAGAAAAAAGTATTCACTCTGATAATATAAAAGTCTAGAGAGGTACAAATGTAAAGGAAGTGGGGAGTTGGGAAGAGATATAAAGCAGTTACAGGGATGCTAACATTCATACACAGTAATTAAGAGAGAATGTCTAAAAAAGATGAACAACAAATGGGGACTATGTATCACTTGCATTTGCAAAATCATCAGCTGAAGCACTGAAAGTGATTCAGAAATGTTGATCAAGTAGGTATGAGGCAAGAGAGGGAAAGTGACAAAAAAGATGTCTTGCATGCTCATCTTTTATAGCAGGAGTCAAAGATAATGGAAAAAGCTAATACATTATGAAAGAGCACATCTACACACTTTTTTGAATTATGACCCTTACTATCAGAATGTCCAATAACAGATAAGGTTAAATGTTGCCTCTGGAGACTTGACAAAGTTATGGAGAGAGTCAGAACAGTTGATTTTGAATGTAAATTCTCAGATAACATTATTTTACATGTTGAAAAAATTAAAAGTTTATAATTTTGAATCAATGCCTTCTATTTAATCTGAAACATTTATTGATACTTCAAGCTCTCCAGTCAGTTTCTGTTTTTTTTTTTTTTTTTCTTCTTTGAAATGAATAATCTTCATGTTTGGGTAGTAACTAGGTCATCTCCCTGGCTGATTATAACAAGGGAAATTTCAGTTCCCTCTCCAAATTAGCTAAACCTCTTCATGCTTTAGGAAGGTGTTGCCATCTTTGCCTTATTAGTATTAACGCTCTTTTGGCTCAACTAGCACTTCTACCCTCATCCATTCCCACTGACTGGGTAGGGGCAATTTAAGCAAAATCAAAAGCTAAGACAAGTTTGCAAATTTTTGTTTAACAAAATGATCATGATCCGACACTGATATTCTGCATCTGGCTGCCGCGATAGCCCATTTTACTAAATTTAATCAGTCAGACCTATCAACTAGCACTTGATGTGAAAAAGTTCCCTAATTCTGATGTCTTTTTTGATACTGGAAGCAGCTTTCACTCAGTACTATTTACAATCGCCAAATAGCGATAAAGCAACCTACATATCCATCAACAGAGGAATGGATAATAAAAGTGTGGTACATACATAAAATGGAATATCACTTAGCCATAAAAAAAGAATGAAATTATGCCACTTGCAGCGACATGGATGGACCTAGAAACTGTCATATTAAGTGAAGTTATACACTGAAAGACAAACATCACATGATATCACCTATATGTGGAACCTGAAAATAAAAAGGATACAAATGAACTTACCTGCAGAACAGAAACAGACTCAGACTTTGAAAAACTTACTGGTTATCAAAGGGGAGAGGTGGGAGGTGGGAGGGATGTACTGGAGATTTGAGATTGGCAATATGCACACTGAGGTATAGGGAACGACTGGCCAATGGGGACCTGCCATATAGCACAGAAAACTCTGTCTAGTATTGTGTGATAATCTATGTGGGAGAAGAATCTGAGAGAGAATGGACATGTGTAAATTTATGACTGGGTCATTTTGTTGCACAGCAGAAATTACAGCAACCTTGTAAATGAACTATACTCCAATAAAACTTTGAAAAGTTGCATTTTAGAAGAAACCAGATATAATTTACAGGTGTAGGCATAAAATATCATATGAATCTGTTGAACAAATGGATGCACTGTATATTCAAAAGATAAGAGAACATAGTTTACCAAAACAATTGCTTTCATTTATGTGACAGGAGACATTTCATTGGCATATTGCTTTAAAGAGACACTGACATTTTTTTCTAGGAAAGAACATTTGAGTTTTTTCAAAAATGTAGATTTTGTTTGAAACTTTCTTTCATATGTTATTTGTCTTGCAAACTGCTGAGGTAGTTTTGAGGGTCAAACACAGTGTGATACTGATCAATCAATGGCATTTTCAACTAATGTTGTAAAGTGCATTTCTGACACATTTCCAGTTGTTTCCATTTCATATAATAGCATCATACATATTCAGCATAAGAACAGACTGTTCATTAAATGTATTATCAATCTTTGATTAGGTACATTTAAAAGATGCCAAGGAAACTGCATTCAAATGATGTAATATCTCAATTGTTTGTTTTCCTTTTCTGTGTGCTGCAAGTGTTGAGACTGGTAAGCAATCTTTAGTTTGCACTTTCCAGGTAATATCTCATTAGATGCAACCCTTAAGTTGAGAAAATTACAAATACTATATATTTCTAAACTGAAGTAGGACTAAATAAGAGAATTCAACATTTACTTTACATTTAATTTTCATTTTATCAAAATTCCACTAAGGAATCACAATGTGACATAAAATAGTAAAACTTATTAGAGCTAAGTATTTTATAGAAGAATGAATGATACATATTGTAGGAAACTATGTAGTTCCAATTATTAATTTACTGAGCTTAATTCATTCATAGCATAGTGATTAATAGAAATGACTTGTGTTAGGTGCCTGGGTTTGATTATTGGCCCTGTAATTTACTAACAACATGGCACTCACTTTGTTTCATATAAAATAAGATAAACATTTGCCTGCTTTATAAGGTTGTTATAAATATGAAATTAAAAATATGTAACACAATTTATAAGTGTATGCTTTTATTCCTTCTTAATTTATACATTTTATTTAGTCAACAAGTAGTTGTAGGACACCTAATATGTGCCAGCAGGATTTCAATAATTTCTGAATGTTATACAGATATTTCAAAAATCTCAGATATTATTTGAGAAGAATGTTATAGATTTTAGAAGTAATCAATCATTTTTAAGTGAACATTGTGTATAAAAAAAACATTAGGTACTAAGGGTATAAAAATGTTCAAGATGCAATAACTGTTCAATAGAAAATTGCACTATTTAGATAAATGAACACAGAGGACATTGCAAATGTGAAAAAAAAAAAGGGGAAAGCAAGGCAATGCATGGATATTTGAATAAAGTAATAATAACTATTATTAGTTGCCTCTGTGTTTCCTTTCACCCTTTCTCACAATGATTTACCCACCATAATTTTAGTTAAGATCCCCACGGAAACATAAAAGGAATGGATAAATGCTTAGAAAATACAACCTGCTAAGACTGAATCATGGAGAAACAGAAAATCAGAACAGATGGATTACTAGCAAGGAACTGAATCAGCAATCAAAAAACCTCCCACAAAAATGTCCCAGAACAAATGGTTTCATTGACAAATTCTACCAAATATTTGAAGAAAAATTAATACCAATTCTTCTCAAATTCTTATAAAAAATAGAAGGATAGAGAATACTTCCAAACTCATTTCACATGGCCAGCATTATGCCGATACCAAAATCAGACAAGGATGCTACGTCCTTGATGAACACAGACACAAAAATCCTCCACAAAATATTAGGGGACTATATTTAACAATATATTAAAAGGAATAAACACAATGATCAAGTGGGATTTAGTCCAGGGATGCAAGGATGGTCCAACATCCACAAATCAATGCAATACATTATTCACCTTAATAAAGTCAAGAATTAACAATTAAAAGATCATCTCAATAAAGGAAGAAAACTTATTTAATGAAAGTCAGTGTCTATTTAATAAATTCTCAAAGTGAGTATACAGGGAACAGACCTCAAGTTAATAAAGGCTGTATATGACAAGCCAACAACTAACATCATACTCAACAGTGAAAATCTGAATGCTTTTCTCCTAAGAAACAAGAAAAAGATGCCCATGCTTACAGCTTTTATTCAACATAGTACTGGAAGTCCTAGCCAGGGCAATTAGGCAAAAAAAATAAATGAAACACATCCAAATTGGAAGAGAAGTGAAAATGCCACTATTTTTCGATGATGTGATATTACACATAGAAAACTCTAAAGACTCTACAAAAAACTATTAGAACTACTCAATGAATTTAGTAATTTTGCAGGATACAAAACCAATATACAAAATCTGTTGCATTACCACACAGTAGTAATAAACTATCAGAAAGATAAATAAAGAAAACCGACCCAATTATAATTGTATCCGAAAGAATAAAATGCCTATGAATGAATTTAACCAAGAAAGTGAACAATCTATATATTGAAACTTTAAGATAATAATGAAAGAAATTTGAGAAGACATGAGAAAATGGAAAGATGCTCATGAATCAGAAGAATCAATATTGTTAAAATGTCTACATTACCCAAAGTAATCTGCATATTCAGTGCAGTCCCTATCAAATTCCAAAAGCATTTTCCACAGAAATAAAACAATTATAAATTTGAATGGAGCCACAAAAGATCCCAAATAGCCAAAGCAAACTTGAGAAAGAAGAACTAAAGCTAGAAGCATTATGGTCCCTGCTTTCAAACTATTTTACAGAGAGCCCAGAAATTATCCATGACTAATATGGCCAATTAATTTATGACAAATAATCTAGAACACAATAGGGAAAGAACAGATTCTCCAAATAAATGGTGTTGGGAAAACTGGACAGCCACATGCAAAATAAAACTGGACCACTATCTTACACCATCTACAAAAACCTACTGAAAATGTATTAAAGACTTGAACATAAGACCTGAAACCATAAAACACCTAGAAAAAAAAATGTAAGCAGTAAGCTCCTTAACATCAGTCTTGGTGGTAATTTTTTGAATTTGACACCAAAAGCAAAGACAACAAAACCTAAAATAAAGAAATGAGACTATATCAAGCTAAAAAGCATTTGTGCAGCAAAAGAAACCATTAACAAAATGAAAGTCAGCCTACCAAGTGAGAGAGAATATTTGCAAACCATATACATTAAAGAATTCAGACTACTCAATAACAAAACACAAATGGTTTGAAAATGGGCAGAGGATCCGAATAGAAATTTTTCTAAAGAAGACATGTGATGGCCAGGAAGTACATGAAAAGATGCTTAACATAAGTCATCACCAGGAGATGAAAATCAGGGAGATATCACTTCACACCTGTTAGAATGGATATTATCAAAAAGACAAGAAATAACAACTGTTGACAAGGATGTGTAGAAAAGGAAACCTTTGTATACTTTTATTGGGAATGGAACTTGGTGCAGTCACTACGGAAAACATGAGAAAACTATGGAGTTTTCTCGAAAATTAAACAGAACTACCATATGATCTAGCAATTCCACTTCTGGATATTTTTCAAAGGAAAACTAACTCAAAATGATTTCTTCACCCTTATTATCATTCTGGTGTTATTTACAATAGCTAAGACATGGAAGAAACCTAATGTCCATCAATGGATGAATGTACGAAGAAAATGATGTATATAAAATAAAATATTATTCATCCATAAAAACTAAAGAAATCTTGCCATTTGCATTCACAAGAATGGACCTTGAAGGCATTATGTTAAGTGAAAAAAAGTCAAAGGGAAATATCATACAATCTCACTTCTTTGTGGAATCTAAAAATAAAAACTCATAAATAGAGAATGGATTGGTGATTGCCAGATCAAGGGGTGGGGAGTGGGTGAAGATGGTACAAAAAGTACAAAAGTCATAAATTAAAAGTCCTAAGGATGTAATGTATAGTATGGTGGTTATATATTGTATTGTATATTTTAAAGTTGCTAGGAGAATAGATCTTAAAAGTTTTCACCACAAGAAAAAAAAATCGTAACTATGTGTGGTGATGGACATTAACTAGATGTTGTGGTGGTTATTTTGCAATATATAAAAATATTGAATCATTATGTTATACTCATAAAACTAATACGTTATACTCAATTGTATCTCAAAAAAAGTTTAAATACATGGGTAATTTATTGTAGTCTAAGATGTAATACAATGAAAAATACTGACATTTAATGAAAAATTTCACCAGTTTTTTAGCATACAACATTAAAGAAACATTTAATGTCTAATGTTGTGAAAAACAGGTTTATTTCCAGGGCCCAGCATTTCTCTAAATGTAGCAACTACTAAAATGAATTGAGACCTCTGAGATATAAACAGTAATACCATACATGTTGACTTTTATCTTGCATTCTAAGTGAAATAGCTTCCCTTATCCAGACTTCACTAAAAATTTTCTCATGTATTATCAGTATATCCTTTGCCTTTCCTGAAATAATTTTTTTTCTCTTCCCTCTGCCTAAAAGTGTACTAATTGCTCCCACCACTTCAAAGGACTGGGCCATCTTTTCTCTCCTCCTTGCTCCTCTACTCTCAATTTTATTTTCCTTAAGCAATGCCTCAGGCTTGTTGATCCTCTCACAACCCTGAGAATTAACTCTCTTGGGTCTCATGTCCATGACAATCTGGAAACAAACCTGATGGTGACAGCACAGTGGTGAATGCCTGAAGAACATCATGAAAATACTGACATGTAGTCAAGAGAAGCCATGGTAACCAATAAATCTTAACACTTAATATGAAAGAAAAGAGTTTGGAATTAATGGGAATTTCAGGTAATCATGTAGTCATTTGAGGTAGATATTTTGGAATAGATAAACTGTTAAGCCTGACTCCCACTCTACCCATCAGGGTGGATATTTGCTCAGGCTATCTTTAGGGCCACAATGTGTCAGCCATTCTACTCTTCAAGATCAGGAGGGCATATAGAGCAAGCCCTGCTTTCTAAGCACCTGAGCACAGAGATTTAAACACCTACCTAAATACTGTTCATACACTTCCCTTCTTGTAGAATATCCAGCCCATTATTCTCAGTCATGCAAATTCTAGTATCCTTCAAGAACGAACTGAATTACCTTAACTCTCCCCAAGCCTTTTAAAAATATCTTCATCTGACAGTATCAAACTTTACTATGTTCCTAGAGTACAGATATTATAATTAGTATCTCTATGATCACTAAGAAAAGTCCTTTTCTTATTTACATTATGGCAGAGTAATTTGTATCAGTTTTGTGTCTACTTTCTCAACTAGACAACAGGATATGTTTTGGGAGATTGCAATGTGTTAGAAAAAAACACTGGTTTTGGAACCAGACATATGCAATGCATTCACTGAGTGACCTTTAGCAAGTGATTAAATATCTCTGAGACTTAGTGTCTTCTTGTTTAAAAGAATGAGAAGGACATCTATCTTTACATTTAAAAGACCTAGCATATCCTGGATTGTAAAGATTCAACATTTATCAATTTCATCATTTTTTTAGATCAGGGACTTTATCTTGTATTTCTTTTATTCTCCACAGTACTCAGATGAGTGTCTTGTCATTTACTTTGGAGTTTAAATGTATGGAATGAGTTTGCTTAAAAGAAAAAGGAAATGTGACACTTTAAAGCATGGCAAAGGACCTATGTGAATATTTTGATATAAAATGTGAAGCAATGCCCCATTGCTATTAATTATAAGAGGGCGGTATCAGCAGCTAGACGGCTATGGTGCACACCAATCAGAAATAGCCTGAATTTACTAGATCAAAAAACTTTAGGTAGCCAATGAGGAAAGAGGCAGAACATTAAACAAATTTAGGTTTCGCTAGCAGTATTTCAAGTCTCCAACTGGAGGACAAATTATAAGTATTCTCTCTAGTGAAAGGACTTTAAGTCATGTCATTGTCTTTTTTTTTTTTCTCTTTTATTTTTTTTAATGGATTTTATTTCAATTATGGTGTGCACAAATCATCACAAGTCAATTTTACAGATTTTGTATCCCAAAGCCCCAGTGCATCCCCCCACCCCCCCAGATTGTCTTATTTGAAAAACCAAGGTTTTCCAAAGTCTGTGAGTCATTGTCTGTTCTGTAAGAAGGTTCATTGTGTCTTTTAGTTTCCACATGTAATTGTCTTTTAAGCCTTATTTATTCACACAAGTCATG
>PVHT020002874.1:75363-99166 GCA_004024745.2 Catagonus wagneri | reverse complement strand
AAATCATCACAAGTCAATTTTACAGATTTTGTATCCCAAAGCCCCAGTGCATCCCCCCACCCCCCCAGATTGTCTTATTTGAAAAACCAAGGTTTTCCAAAGTCTGTGAGTCATTGTCTGTTCTGTAAGAAGGTTCATTGTGTCTTTTAGTTTCCACATGTAATTGTCTTTTAAGCCTTATTTATTCACACAAGTCATGCAATCAATGATAATACCATTGTAGGGAGGGAAATGCAGAACTTTAAAAGCTGAAATATATTCAAATGCAAACTAAAGTGCAGCTCTTCCTTATGCAAAACAGCTCTCTTGATTCTGATCATGCTTTTCACTGCCACTTCAGATTATATTTTCTTGTGCCTGAGATGCCCAACTGAAAGAAAAAAGGCGGTATTTTGGAGGCTGCAGACATTGAAAAGTGATATAATTAGGATGTGAAGTGAAATTATTTGGATTTGGGGTTCAGTCGTTCCAAGCAGAAGACGCTGTCCTGGTTGAAAATATTGGAGATTTTTCCCCTCCAATTCACCCACATTGCCTGGGTTAAATCAATTGCTTGACTATTAAATGTGGACCCACTGCTGATCAACAGCAGGTCTTGACAGGCTGGGATCAGATACATAACTGCAGCTACTCTCCCCTTTCTAGCACTTATTGCTGTGGAATTGGATTTAGATATCTGGGATACAGAAAATTATGTTAGGCTGGAAAACAAACATGAACTCTTGTATTTTTTTCAGGTGATTTTTAAACATCCATAGTCCAATTATAATACACATTGCAAACACCTCTTTTTCTTCTCATCCATTCATTGCAAATACCTGCTTTTCTTCTCACCCACCCCGGAGGCAAAACAGAATATATTCTTTAAGAACGATTCTATTTTTTCTGGGTAAAACTATTGTATGTATTATACATTTCTCTGAAGCACATATTTGGCCTTAAGAGCAATAGGAATAAACATTTTGATGGGATTGCCACAAAGGTTAATATGATCTTGGACCGGTGAGTGTTATGGCACAACTGATGGTAGATGAACCAGATGACCTCTGTGGTCCTGTGATTTCCTGGCTAGAGAAGGGTGAAACTGACATCGTTGTTATTAATGGGTTAAGACTGGCTAAAAATGCCAATGTTCTCTAAGCTGTACCTGAGTGAAGAATTTCTTTGTTCAGCAAAACTGCTGTGTGTAGCCAGGGGTGGTTAAAATACATTACATGGAGATGCTTGAAACCTAGGTTCTATTCCTTGCTGGTTCTCTAACTAGTAATGTGACCTCAGCCAGCTCAATTAACCTCTCTGTATTCCTTTCCTTGCATATAAAACAGGAAGAACAATACCTGCCTTTTCTAACTTTCAGGATTGTTTTCCAATTCAACCAAGATAAAACATGTGGAAGTGTTTTGGAATGTATAGTGCAGCATACAAATGGAAGTTAATAATCATTGCCAACTCTGTTTATGACTCCTTTTTTTTCAAAGGCTGTCCTTGCTCGAAATGACTCATTCCTCTCACTGCAATTACTTCAAGCTGATTATGTGTTCATTTTCCCCCTCTGGCATCCTACAGCCATATTGCATGCACTGTAGGCTTCTTGCCTGTGTCTCTGAAATTTTTCTTTTGTGTAATGCTTTATATCCACCCAATCAAACTTACCTGTCAGCTAGGAGTTGTTTGGGGACATAGGTGTTACCCATTAAATATGTTTCCACAGTAGAATTAAGTTTCAGTAAATGGTGTGTCTACATTTGACAATACACTCTCTTCCCGGACTTCGTGCTTAGCCATATGGTGCTGTGAATTCACTGAGGTATACATTCCTCACAGATGATATTAATAAAACTGTTTAAGAAATCGGATGTAGATGTTGTAGGAATTCCATGTCTGTGAAACTTTAACCCTATGGCTGCTGGTAGGTCAGTATTTCATGATTAGAAGTTGATGCCCTATACATTCAGCCCTATGTGGTTCCTTTATCCTATGTGGGCCTCAGAAAACCAGGCCAGGAAGCATACCTCATTGTTTCTCATTCCATACTCATAGGACCTCAAACCCCTGAATACAGAATTATTTCCATATCTCTGACTGGCCTTGAATTACACAAGAGTTGTCAGCATTTACCTACATACCTTACAACACTAAACATTTATATCATAAAAAGATGAGATCTTGCCAATAAGACTCTAGCAGGCCATTTATGCATATGCAAAATTTGGGGGCAAGATCTTCTCCCCTTTTCAAGTCCATTTATAAGTCTTTGGGGATTGCATCTACTCCACAACATCCTGCCCCACCACATCAAAAGTATCTGGCTCCAATCTGAGTGGCAGGTCATCAATAATGAAAGCAGCAGCTGAGTGGCTCAAGGACACAATGGGTACCCTATGGAAATCAGGTCAGGCAAGCACAAGAACCTACTGCTACTGGTCAAACACCAGTTTTGTTACTTACCCAAATTGTAAATTTTGCTTCTGATTATGGCTACCTATTCCACCATAAAGATTACCCACAATGGCTCTAAGAAACCCTTAGAAACAAGAGGCAGGAGGTTCATTGCCTGAGTTCATGCTGGGCTCTTCTTGTCTGTGAGGAGGAAACAGTTGTTTGTAGAGCTATAGGCCTGTGATCTATGGTAATGGGTTTTAAACTTTTCAACCTCATCTGCCATACCCTGGAAAATATAAGAATGGGGGATTTATCTTCTGTTAAGATCACTGCAGCCAAAATTCCTGACGTTAAGGGATGTCTACTAGCTCCAGTTTCAAAGCTAATATTTCACACAGGCTGTGGTAAGAGAGAGAGATTCACAAAAAATAGATTTCAGGTAGTCTTCTTTTTCTTTTGAGGAGAGTAAGGCCATTACTACATTATACCTTTTGTTGTAAAGTCTGACTGAGAAATGACCTTTGGGCTATAATATATCTGAGCTATTCAAAATCCTATTTGGCCATATTTTCTATGACTGACTAATTCAACATTAAAATACCCATCCTGAGATTAGTTTCACATAGCCACATGTTTGAGTGGTACTAGGACCAACTGTAGGAATAACATCTCTAGACTTTAAAGAATATTGTGTTTAAGTGTAAAGGCCAAGTTCCTAAATTCTTGAGACCAGAATATTGATTATATTAGCAGAGATGGAAATTTTCCTATAAGTTGCCCATTGGGCTACCAGGAGTATACAAATTTTTTGTGTGTGTTTGATTGATACCTACCATAGGTTTAACACTACTTATTGATGTCCTACAGAAAAAGAGAGGGCTGGTCTGAAACTTAGATGTAGACAAAACACCTTGAGGGTCAATAGGCCCTTTCTAACCTGCACACTGGGAAAAGAAAACTCATTTCAAAACTCATGGGGAGATCAGAAAACTTGTTTTCATAATCTCTGGCATGTGGGCAGTCTGTTCTTTGGTTTCCCATCTCTTTTTTGCTGGCCTAATTCTGCGTTAGACTTCCTCCATTACTCAGTGTGAGTCTAAAAGAAAATGGGGAAGAACATACTTATCCTTCTTTGGCAACCTTCTTGTCTCTACCATCACAGACCAATTTCATCAGAGACTGAGGATTAGATTCACAAGGTTTGAAAAAAATATCTATGTGATGACTGATTTTTATGTGTCAACTTGGCAAAACCACAGTACCCAGATATTTGGACAAACACTGTTCTAAGTGTTTCTGTGAAGTATTTTTAGATGAGATTTACACTGAAATCAGTAGCCTTGGAGTAAAGCAAATCTCACTCCACAATGTGGGTGGGTCTCATCTAATCAGTTGACGTAGTTAATAGAAAAAAGACTGACTTCTCTGAAAGAAGAGAGAATCCTGCCAGCAGCTCTCTTTTTGACTTTAGCTGAAATATTGCCTCTTCACCCAGTCTCCAGCCTAACCTGTGAATTATGAGCTTGCCAGGCTCCATAATCACACGGGCTAACTTGTTAAAATAAATCTGTGTATATTCATACATGAACACGTATACACATCCTACTGATTCTGTTTCTCTGAAGAACCCTAATTCAATCAAGCAACTTAATAATTACACAAGGAAGAACATTCATAGTTTCACTGAAGTTAGCTTGTCTACCTCTATAAGGGAAGTGAAAATTTAATCTTTCATAAGGACTGCGTTCTCCTGGAAGCTCTTCTACTGTAATTTGGCTCTGCTACCTCAGTTTGCCTTCCTCACTACAGGACTTCAATAATAACAGTAATAATAAAAGTTATTATTATTACTATTATTGGAAGTGGCCATCAAAGGCCAACTATTTCCTTGATGAAAATTCTACACCTTCCACAGAGGGGGATTTTATTCCTTGGATTCTTCCTAGATTTTTTTATTTCAACTGTCATCTTCTGAACCCTTTACAAGTCTTCAAAATGATATTATGTTCCAAGCCGTGAGCAAGTTTGAAAGCAGATCATTGAATTCTAATTCATTTTTCACAGTGGTAAGAGTTCTGAGAAAGTCTGTTCTTTTACTAAATGACCTTTTCAGAAAGCACATCTACCCAAATGCATCTTTTTTTTTTTTTTTTGTCAAAAGGAACTTAGTCTAATTGAAAAAAAAAAGACTATGGAATTAATAGGCTTTGGTACAATGAACAGATTTGTAATACTCAGTTCAGAGCACATATCCACGCAAATAGAGCAAGCATACACAGCACAGTAGTGACAAATGGCCCATTTTTGTTACCATAGGAATTTTGCAAACTGTCATTTTAATTTAATCTCCTGATTAAAAGGCAGGGTGATTCTTATCAGTTCCTCTCACTGAAAACCTTTCCTCTATCTTAGCTTATTCTTATCCATTCTGATACAAGGGTTTTACTAATTGGATGGCTTATTACAGTGACTATTTAAGGAGGAAATTACTCTCTTTCACAGAGATATTTCTCTTCTTTCCTTATTTACATATATGGTCTACTTGTCAGGAAAGGGATGCTATGACTGATATCAAAGTCATAATACAAGCAGTATTACATGACTAGGTTGTGTAACGTGCAGTTCAGACAACGTAAACCATTCTATATTGGGAGTTTTGCTTTTCTGGGGTTATGACCTCAGGTGGGTGGCCTCTGCCTGCCACTGTTTTCCCTGCCATCTAGACTGCAATGTCTACTGGGTTGCACAGTCAGTACAATCAGAAATAATCACTGCTCACACACCTCTTCCCCCAGCTTGCTTTTCCTCCTCATCTCCATTTACCATTGAAAATCACCACACCTACTTCACACCCTCAGCTGAGAAACTTGGGGGATACTTTCACTTCTCCTATGTTCTCCCTTTCTAATCTTTCAGCTATATCTGTTGCTTCCTCATTCTTACTAGATCTCAAATATGTCCTCTTCTCCATATCTCTACTAAATATTTTTTAACTAAAACTGTTTATTTTTAGAGCAGTTTTAGTTTCACAGCAAAATGAATGAAAAGTACGGAGCATACTCATATACCCCTGTCCTCAGACACACACAATCTTTCCCATTATTGACATCCTGTAATACACAGGGCATTCATTACCATAAATGAACCTATCACCCAAAGTCCAAAGTTTACATTAGGGTTTATTTTTGGTGTTTTAAATTCAATGATATAAAATCCCAACGAAACAAAAACACAATCTTTGGAACAGGAGAAAATAGTTGCAAATGATGCAAATAACAAGTGCTTAATCTCCAAAGTATATAACAACTCATACAACTCAACAGCAAAAAAAAAAAAAAAAAAATTGAAAAAGGAGCAGAAGACCTAAGTAGACGTTTCTCCAAAGAAGACATACAAATGTTTAGCATCAATGGCACATGAAAAAATGCTCAACATCACTAATTAGAGAAATGCAAATCAAAACTACAATGATGTACCACTGGTCAGTACAGCCATCATTAATAAGTCTACAAATAACAAATGTTGGGAGAGTATGGACAAAAGGGGACTCTCCTACAGTGTTGGTGGGAATGTAAATTGGCACAACTGCTATGGAAAACTGTATGGAGGTACCTCAGAAAACTAAATATAGAACTACCATATGATCCAGCAATATCACTCCTGGGCATATATCCAGAAAAAACTTTCACTGAAAAAGATACATGCACCCCTATGTTCATTGCAGCACTATTCACAATAGCCAAGACATGGAAACAATGTAAATGTCCATCAAGGGATGAATGGATTAAGAGGATGTGGTACATATACACAATGGAATACTACTTGGCCACGAAAAGGAACAAAATAATGCCATTTGTAGCAAGACGGATGGAACTAAAGATTCTCACACTAAGTGAAGATGGAAAGAGAAAGACAAATGCCATATGATTTCAGTTATATGGGGAAACTAAAATACAGCAGAAATGAACTTATCTACAGAAAAGAAGCAAACTTGTGGATATGGAGAACAAACTTGTGGTTGCCAAGGGGAACGGGGAGAGAGTGGGATGGGCTGGGAGTCTGGGGTGAGTAGATGCAAACTATTGCATTTGCAGTGGATAAGCAATGAGATTCTGCTGAATAGTACAGGGAATTATATCCAATCACTTGTGATGGAACATGACAGAAGATAATATGAGAAAAAGAATGTGTGTATATATATATACATTTATTTATATATATATTTATATATATATTTATATATATAAATGTATAACTGGGTCACTTTGCTGTATAGCAGAAATTGACAGAACTCTGTAAATCAGCTATAATAAGAAATTTTTTTAAAAAAATTAATGGGTTTTGGCAAATATTTGATGACAAGCGTCCACCGATTTAATGTCAGAGAATAGTTTTACTGTCCTAAAAATGTCCAATGCTTTAGCAATTCATTCCTCTCTCCTCTTTAACTCCTGGAATTTTTTAACTATTGTAATCTTTTTTACTGTTGTCATCGTTTTGCCTTTCATGTTTTCTTTTTTCACTTAGGATATGCATGCCTATTTTAACAATCTCCATATCTTCTAACAAGTCTCCCTTCCTATTAGTTTTCTTGTATAATTGATTTACAATCTTCTAGGTGTAGAACAAATTGATTTAGTTATACATATATACATAAATATTCCTTTTCAAATTCTTTTCTGCTATAGGTTATTACAAGATATTGAATATAGTTCCCCATGCTATACAGTAGGACCTTGTCACTTATCTATTTATATAGAAAGTTGATTTCATTATGCACAATTTGATCACCCTGGTGGCATGCTTAAATGACCTTTCCTTGCCTCCAGTGTGAAGTCCTACTATTTAGTGACCCAAAGCCCTTCACTATCTGGGCCCTGCATACTTCCTTCATTTCATGCAACTTGCCACTTTGTATATTATGTCCTGCCATACTGAACTGCAGTTCACAGAATAAACTGCGTTCTGTATTGTCTATGTGTATTTACTGATTATTTTTTCTTTTTCTAGAAATACATTTGCCCCTCAGATCATCTGAATATATTAAACTTGCTCCTTAAGTCTCAGCACAGTATCTCTTTCTCCCAGAGAAAACCAAAACAATCTAAGATCATGAACATTTACACAGCCTTCAGTATTATGTCTTCCACCCTATAGTGCAAAAACACTATACTGAAGATACCTGCTTCATAGCTGGTCCTCTTCATGAGTGAATTAAGTCACCAAAGGCAGTAGCTGTACTTTGTTATTATTTCTTCAAGTAACTACCTATGTTCATATTTCCATATATACCTATTTTCTTTGGTCTTGGTAAAATTCAAAGCAACACTGACAAAAATGGAGTAACTATTGGACTGATAAATAAATTGCCAAATCTCCTTCATATTTTAACATTGTTAAGTTTGACACTTGAGTAAAAAAAATTTCTTTCCAGAGTAGATATGACTTCCTTCCAGGTAGATTATTTCTTTACTTAGAAAACAAACGGAGTTTTTTTTAACAAATAGAAATCTATTTATTTGATAGTGAATCTTATCATCTGTGACTCCATCCAGGATGAGCGTATCCGACATTCTTAAATCCTATGCTTACTGACATTTGTATTTTTATTTTTAGGAAAAAAACAGAGTAATTATAAAATGAATACCCTAGCTTGTAAAAAGAAATAATACATTACTGGCCTAGTAAACATCTGCTAAGAAAACTGCAAAGCTCTAACAGCTGGGTTCCCTAATAATAAGGATGCTGAAATTTCAGTCAATCCTTCTCACTCAGAGACTGAAAGCTACTTGATGATCCTGGGATGCTTCCTTAAAATAACAGAGTTCCAAAATTTCAAAAGCACACATGACATATTTATTATCATTATTACTATTTTCCTTTAACTCTAGTGCAGTTAGTGCAGACACTGAGTCAGTTTCCTTAGTCATCATTGATATACTTAAGCTTTCTTCATCTTATCTCCTCTGCCTGCTCATCCTTTATCCCACTTAGGTTCCCTCTATGACAAGTATATTAACAAATGTCCAAAGATATCTGTACATTTGTATTATTTTACATAAATAATATTGTATCCTAGAATCATTCTTCTAAATTTGTACTCATAAACATTTTTTACAAAGCAAAATATGTTATCTCCTCATATATCTAACTGCCGAAGAGTATTCCATAGAACTCTACATAACTTATCCACTTCCTTGAAACTGATCACATCGATCCAATCAACCATTACCATGGAAGGGCTGCCTTCACATCCTCTTCTGGGGCTGGATTGCTGGGTCATAGGGAATGAGTCTTCTAAGTTTTATTAAGCCATGGCACACTACACTCTGGAATGAGTACTTTTGTGCTTATTCCCACCAGAAGGAAATGTGGTTTCTAGTTCCCCACATGCTCTTCAGCAGCTGATAATACACTGCTCTTAGTAGCACATTTTAAAATGTTTTTCGAATGCTCTGTGGCATATGTCTACAGCGTGACAACCTAACTCTTTTGATATCTTTTTGTTCCTTGTCTGTTGCATCCTTTTTGAGCTCTCACATTTTAAGATCCAATATAGCATGTAACTTTATCTTGACTTTTCAAACACAAACACAGGAAAATTTTCTTTGGGATAGAAGCTATACACTGTATTTTTTAAATCCTTTATCACTTGATGCATTCAAAAGTTTTCTCTTTTATGATCTTTTCTTTTTCCTTCATACAATTGCTCATCAACTTTGAAGTAATAATTAACAAGAATTCAGTACTATCTTAATGGTTGAATAGAGAAACAACTTATTCTTTTTTTCCCCAGGTTTACACGGCAGAAGCTCGTTTTTAAAACTCATTGTCTTTCTATCAAACTTACTCCTTATTGATTTGCATGGTTTTAAAGTGCACTCATGCACACACCTAACACACAGTGTGTTTTATGTCCTTGGAGGGTATAATAGTTTAATATTGTGTTCAAAGATTTTTGTGGACATTTTCCTTTTCATTTCTTTTTATTTTCCCTTTTGACTTTCATTTCCCACTTTATGCTTTGTCCCTCTAATCTTGCAATGACCTGGGTTAAAAATAATGGAAATACATGTGTGGTTTTCTTACTCTTTTTGGTCATTCTTAAAATAGTGGGTTTGTATGTAATAATATGCATTCTTCTTTTCCATGGTAACCACAGAAACAAGATTGGTAGTGTACAACAAGCTTTAGAATTTAGATGATTTGAAATGAGAACAAATACATCTCCTGCACTGAGGAGAATATTTTTTTTTCTCTCTCTCCAGAGAGTCAGGGAATAGGCTTTATGTACATGCTATATAGAGAACAATTTTTTTCATCTATGTAAAACAATTTTAAACCCAATAATTATAAGAAGCTTGATAGGGTGGTTTATTGATACAAACTAATAAAATTATCAGTAACTTCAGGTTAGTAATTGTAAAATGTTATGTTTATGAAATAGGATAAATTTATTATCTGAATTAACTAATGGATCCCCATTTTAAAAGCTGTTTGCCAGAAATCACTATAATATCTAACAAGTTAATATACCTCTTATCAATTCTGATTGTAGTCCAATAATAATCATAATGGTTATAAAGCTCAGTCTTATAACTTCAGGGTGTACTGCCCTTGATCTATACCAAATACCTGCTTCGCTATATGATAAATTTATACAGAATTCATAAAAGGAGGGTCCATTATAATCTTTTCCCTATGCGTTAACCCTTATTAACTAAGAAACATTCAGAGGTATTGGCTTATTTTTGCTAATGACCAGTTTGTTTAGGTATTTGTGACCAAAGGACAAAGCAGTTTGTGTGCTAAGGTGACAAAATCATGTCACCTGTCCTTCCAGGTAATGATAGATAGAGCTACACTTCATCAGGAGTGATGCAGGAGGACAGAAGGTAAGTCATCATTCTCCTGTCAAGGTAAATTCATGTCATATGTGGCTCTCTTATCCCATGAATATGCCTTGTTCAAGCAACACAGCATATTTAGAAATAAAAAAGCGGAACAAGAGGATATAGTAAAGAGAGGAAGAAGAAGGATGAGGAAAAACTGTTATCACCCCACTGTTATCATTTTGGTGTCTTTGCCTTCACATATAGATAAGGTAAATCGATAAATACATACTTACATAAGTGGATACTAACCACATTTTAAATAATTTTAACCCACAGGTAGATAGAGTTTTATCTCTGTAGGTTTTATTTTTACTTTTATCATATTATCAGAATCTTAAAATATAGTTTTAGTAAAGATGTTTTATTATACAGGTTAAACCTGATATATTTAAATCATGGCTTATTACTGGAAATTTAATGTTTTTAATTTTTGTCATAATAATGCTGTGATGAAAAATTTGTGACATGTTTTGAGACAGCCAATTATTCTTTAGAATAGAATCACAGGAATGAGGTTACCTGAATTACTAGTAATGTTTTAAAATATTTGGTACATGTAGACAGTAAGATTCTTATTGAGATAATCTGTTGGATTATTCTGGATCAGGTATCTACGATGCTGTAATTAGAGAAATTTTTAAAGTTGAAACAAATTGGCAATTGAAAAATATAAACAAAGATCAACCATGAATAAGTGTATCCACAGTATAAAAGTGAGGACTGAGGCACTGAATAGTACTTCTCTCCTAAGCGATGGAGCAAGGAATTGGAGGAGCAGAGGTAAAGTCCCAAGTATTCTGATTCTGTGAATCATGTAGTGTTTCTGATGTCCTATATTGCATCTTCACATTTCTATCTTTACTCTTTACTGTAATTATGGTTGCTTTTATAATTTTTTGTCTTTTAATATGCATATTAGCTTAAGTGGTTGATCCTTAACCCTTACTATATATTTGTATTTCCTAATGGGATTTTCTCTTTCCTATATTTTCTTATTTTCCATTTAGAGAAAAAACTCTAACCTTTCTTTAGGCATACCCTAAAGCACTGAGTTCTAGTATTAGTATTGAATTTTTCTAGCTTTTGCTTGTTTGAGTTCTTTCTCTATCCTTTGATTTTAAATGATAATCTTTCCGGGTAGATTATCCTAAGTGGCAGGTTTTTTCCTTTCAGTAATTTGAATATATCATGCCAGTCTCTTCTGGCCTGTAATGTTTTAGCAGATAAAACAACTTTGTGGTGCTTGTATGTTATTCTGTTTTTCTCTTGCTGCTTTTAGAATTCTCTAATTTTTGCCATTTTGATTATGACATGTCTTGTTATGTGCCTTTATTTGGGTTCTTGTTTGGATATCTGTTTCCTTCCTCAAGTTTGGGAAGTTTTCAGCCATAATTTCCTCAAAACTATTTTCAGTTCCCCCCTCTCTCTTCTCCTTCAGGGACCCCTATAATGTGAACTTTGGTATGCCTGATGTTATCCCAATGATCTCTGTTTTCATAAAAAAACATATTTTCTGTCCTCATTAGGTGATTTCCTTCATTTTATTTTCCAGATCGCTTATGGATTCTGTATCACTTAGTCTGTTATTTACTCCTTCCAGTGTCTTTTTTGTTATTGAATTCTTCATTTCTGATTGGGTCTTTTTTATATTTTCTGTATCTTTGTTAAAATGATTGCTGTTCACCTATTCTTTTCTCTAGTTATGATTATTACTAATGTTTTGAATTTTTCCAATAAATTGTTTGGTTCATTATTTTTCTGTTTTTCTATTGCTCTTTCAATTGAGACCAGTTTCTCTGTCTTCTCATTTTCTTTAACTTTATAAGAATGTAGGTGAAATAGCTACCTATTACAGTCTGAACGGGTGTAATTGTGTGGGAACATCCATACACAGGCTGCTCATTCCCAGTTCCTTTGTCTAGAGAGCTAGGTTTAACATGGATGCCATCAATGTCTTCCCTCAAAGTTTGCTGACAATTATCACTAGGTAGTAGGTAGGACTGGAGGTAGAGGGACTGGGGCTAGAGCTGGGCTTCCCCTCAACTCAATAGCCACCACTGCCCCATCTGGGCAGGATCAGACCCCAAACTGCTGGGGCAGTAGGCCTGAGGGTTGGGTTTGAGTTTGTTCTGTTCCCCTTACATGTGTACTTTCTCCTATCCTAGCACCAAGCGAGTTGCCCCAGAAAGGAGTGGTGCTGAAAACAGATGGACCTGGGTAGGCTCTTGGCTCAAAGTGGGGCATGTACTGTGTTGAATTGGCTGCAGACAGAAATCCAAGCTGCCTTAAAAGTGCTGCTTGTATAGTACTAGCAACTGTTACCTTTGTCCTGCTCAGACACAGCCTCAGGTTCAAGTCCCCTTTGTCCCTAATAGCCTATCACCACCCCTAGCTCCACCACCCCTGCTCTGTTGTAGAGACACAAAATTAGGCAGGTGGGGCCCACATGGGCTCTCAGCATATATTAGTACAGGCATGGTCAGTTTCAGGGCTGCTTCCAATGCACTGCCTGAGTATGCACTAATAATAGCTATCCCCATCCCACCTAAATGACGCCTTGGGTTAGAGTCACCTCTGCACCCACAACAAAGCTCTCTCCCCTGTCCTGGAAGGCCTAGGTCCAGTGCAGAGCTGTGACATGGAGTAAGTGGGGCTAGAAAGTTCACCCAGCTCAGGCTGAGGCACGTGCCAAGACAGCTGTTTGAAACCTTCCCTTTCTGTTTTGCCAATATGCACTCCTTAGGAGTAGGAGTGGAGTTCAGGCTTCCCATAGTCCCAGCAGCCCTCAAACTAGCAAGAGGGTTCATCTTCCTAGGAGGACTCCATGGCTGGGGCACCTAAGAAGTGTCTCTCAGCACTCACTCCCCAGGATGGGTATCCACCCAGGTATCCTCCTTTCCCCCGAGTCTTCTTCCCAGGGCACAAATTCTAACCCAATCTCTTCTCTTCCCTTTCAGCCTGGTCCCTGTAGATCTTGCTTAGACCCTGGTTGTACAAGGGTCTTTCTGCTGGTTTCCAGTTAGTTTTCAGTGAGGATTGTTCTACATGTAGATGTATTTTTGATGTATTTGTCGGGAGTGCTGGTGAGTTCCATGTTCTAACTCCATTTTTATCAGTCTCCCCATATTGCCATTTAATATACTACCTACATTCTTTATTGATTTATTTTTACTATGGTAAATGAATATTTAGCCTTTTTTAGCCTTACATGCTTACCCCTCCAGCACATGTAAAATAGTAACTCTGTGAGGCAAGGTGTATGTTAATTAGCTTAATTGTGATAATCATTGTACAGGTATACTTAACATTATACTGTATATCTAAATATATACAATTTTTAATTTTTTTACTTATACCTCAATAAAGCTGAAAATATAAAAACTACAATTTTTTTTAAAAGATGAGATGGTTGAAATATGAACACACCAGTATTTCTCACAATGGGTCTTAAGCATGTAGGTTAATGATTCTGATTGTTTTCCTGTGTTAAGTATTGAAGTGCTTTTTTTGTTTTTTGAGCTATGAGTCCAGGCACAGAAGTCAACAGTTGAGATGCACATTCTATTTTATCTCACCTTGTGAATGCTGTCAAAACAACACGAGATTGTTTGCAGCTTTTATTGATATTTCTCTAGACTTTGACCCTGAGAGACCACCAATAGCTAAGCTGTTTGCTGTCAATAGAGACCAGGCAGAAAATGATGCCTGTAAGAACTTAATACCCCCAGGTGGATCAGGGTCAATAGCAGCAATCTTCTGGCAGGCCAAATAACAAATTTGAGAGACCAAAAATGTTTTTTAAACTTATGCCTTCATGATTTGATAATATATAATTTTTTTTTGTTTGTTTTTTTTGCCTTATTGGCCGCATTCGCAGCATATGGAGGTTCCCAGGCTAGGGGTCTAACAGGAGCTGTAGCTGCCGGCCTTCGCCACAGCCACAGCAACGCAGGATCCAAGCCACGTCTGCAACCTACACCACAGCTCACAGCAACGCCGGATCCTTAACCCACTGAGCAAGGCCAGGGATCGAACCCACAACCTCATGGTTCCTAGTTGTATTTGTTAACCACTAAGCCATGACGGGAACTCGATAATATATAATTTTTATCTATGAATTAGTATATACAAATGTAAAATGCATGTGCATATAAAATGCATATGCATTATCTTGTGGTTCAGGGGGTTAAGGATCTGTGTCATCACTGAAGCAGCTCTGGTTGCTGCTGTGGTGCAAGTCCAATCCCTTAGCTCAGGAAATTCCACATGCCTTGGGTGTGGCCAAAAAATTAAAAAAATAAAAATTCACAGAAATGTGTATATATATTTTCCTATTTTAAAGCAGGCAAAATAGAAATTAATATTTTTATGCTTTTGCAATTTTTTAACTTAAAATATTATCAATAATTGATTCCAGTCCTTAAATATTTATATAAACAGTGGTTCATTACCAAATATTTTTTAATTAAAATTTTTGAGTATAATCCTCCAAAAGTTAATTGGCCTTTAACAAAAATTACATTATGTCAACCAATTTACTTCATGTATATGTATACACACTCATATACAGATAGGGTTGCCTTGCTTTATGGAGTATTTATTAAATTTGTTTTTTATCTTACGGCCATATTAGCCAATAACTATCATCTGTTCAAAAATTTTAAAAGGCCCAAACTTGTGACCAGACTTTATAGCACAGAATCAAGGTACCTTTATGACTCATGTATTTATAAAATGATGAACATCAGAAATGTTTTCTAATACAAGTCTTAACTTGACATCATGTAAAGTTCCTTTCTTAGCCAAGTGTGCTTGTTAGTTGCCATTTTTTTTTAATCATCAGCCCAGACCTCTACTGTTGGGATTTAAAACATAACGTTTACCTTAATCAGCAAAATGGGATCTCTGAACTCTTGTTTATTGCAGTTGAATATGATTTCAAGGCCCCTGGTTGACATTTATTGTCAAAAGCTGACGTCTGAGAAATAGTCACTTTTCCCATAAGTCAGTGTTTATCAAGTGTTAACAGGAAAAATTTTATTTAAAAAATTATAGGCCCCATTCTAACCCACTGAATGAGAGACTTTGGGATCAAAGCCTTGGAAATATCACTTTTCATAATCACTTCATGTAACTGTGCATACTAAATTTTGGAAATTCCTGTCTTGGGTAGTCCAAATTCTGCCCTTAGGTCAAGTTAGATGATGAGAAAGCTGTGTGTTGGGATTCCTCTTTTTAACCTCCATGCATTTCTGCTTTGCTGACAAGTTATTGTCTGCTTCTATTGATGAGGATAAAAAAACACCTTATGAAATTCACTGTTATAATTAACCTGGGGACATTATGGATAACATGACTATGCAGTTCCTGAGAAAATATTTCTCTTTGGCCTCATAAGATTTAAAAGGTCTTGTATAATTTTTCTATACATTTCGATATTTAATCACTCATTCCACAAAAACTTTTCTAAATACATATTGTGGCCAGGCACCATCTTAAGAGAAACTGAAACTATTTAATATTGTTAAAAACTATAATTGAAATGAGTAATAACTGATTCCATCCTGCCTTTCTTCTGTACTACTCATGCCCAGGAAAAAGAACAATTCCGATGCATCACTACAAATTCTGGAATTTTTTTCCATACTGAGGTGAAGAAACTTTTGGAAGGTGAAATTACATTTTGTCCTCCAATGAAACAATAAGCATTACATGGGAAATGGAAATAGGACATTTTATTGAAAACTCGCTATAGCACTGTGCAGTTCCCTGCATTTCCAAGGTAGCTGTGCAGACAAACTTGATTGAATTATTTGTTTTCCTTTCCTTTAACCATTGCTGGTGTGCTTACTTAAGAAGTATGGTTAATTTGATTGTCAAAGAAATACAGATCAGATCTGGAGGAAGTTGTTTCTATCTATACATATCTGCATATATATTAAGACATAGGCACACTGGTATAGACATACATAATCATGCATATGTGTTTTTTACACTTATTTTACAGACCCACAAAATGCATTTTTTAAGTGCAAAATATAAATCAGATCTCATTCAGAGGGAGAAGGCAAATCCTAATCACGCCTGATGTTTCTAGGGTAGAATTTAAAGAAATCACACCCTTAGAATTTTAAACACTTGAAACCCAGGTAATTTTTCCACAGAAAATCTGAGTTTTACATACTTTATCAAAAAATACACTTTGGTTAAGAACTAATATTCATCATTTGTACAATCTATTTCATGTACTTTGAAATGTTAATGAGTTTCTCTTTACATGCTTCTTGAGTCTATAAATACTAACCTCTTTTCACTTTTTGCAAATTATTTTCTACCTTATGAGAATTTTCTTAGATTTGTGGTACTTACCTATTACATTTTCTTTTTCTTTTCTTTTTTATCAGGGCCACACCAAGGCATATGGAAGTTCCCAGGCTAGAGGCTGAATCAGAGCTATAGCTGCCAGTGTATGCCACAGCCACAGCATTGCCAGATCTAAGCCAAGTCTGGGAACTACACCACAGTTCACAGGAACGCCAGATCCTTAACCCACTGAGCAAGGGCAGGGATTGAACCCACAACCTCATATACTAGTAGGGTTCATACCGCTGGGCTGCAATGGGAGCTCCATGCTTACCTATTATCTTGAAAAACGCAACCATGAAGACTCCATCAACTCCATGGAAACTGAACATGAGAAAGAAAGTTCTTCAATTTCCATGTATGATAGCCATTCTTATTTTTCATATGTACGTGCATGTATGTATATATGTGTATAAAAGTTATTATTTTTTAAGCAATCTCTAATCATGAAGAGTACATTCACATTTTGGTGGAAAACAAGAGTTCATGGAACTACCACATAAGAATATCCTCAGACGATTTATCTTTTTCTGAGATAATAACCAAAAAAATAAACTCCCAAGATTCACTTAGATCTTAGAGCTATAGAATCAAGTACTGCTTCTCCGTAGATTAGTTAGATATTGACATCTAAGGAAAATAGCAAATACAACTTTCTTGTAGAATACGTTTGTGTGCTTGCTTCTCACATGAAAATACTTCTGCTATTATGAGCTTAGATTCGCTAAGGATATCATTTGTGTCTCTTTCAAATTATGTACAACTTGTACAGATAGTAACATTTTATACTCTAAAATTGAGATACACAATACAAACTTAACATTTAAACTTCAGATACTTAAGTCATTTTCAATTCATTATCCACCCTTTGCAGGCTCTCTATCTCTCTCTCTCTAACGCTCTCTCTCTAGCTCTCTTAAATGCTCCCAGAACATGGTGCTTAAACTTGTATATAATATTCTACACAGGACTGAGTATATGTTATTCTAAAGATAGATTTTAAAGTCGGAAAAGACTCTGCTTTATCTTTTTGAGCTCAAAAAAAGCCCACAGGCCCTTGCATAACACTTAAACTATAACTTAGGGCCATTACCTGTTTGAGACAACAGGGAGTAACCAGTGATAGGAAGACACCATCTATTACTCAGGGTTCCTTCCACCAGTTTCTGGGCATCTGTACCATGCTTTACGCTGAGCTGGTTGCCAAGATTAGTATGCCAAGATGCTGGTGTTCAAGAAGTCTGAGGTTTAGGAGGCTGAGCACGGGGCTGCTGAGATCTTTCCAGATACTCATTATCCCTGCTTGTTTAGTAACAGAACTCTGATTTTACTTAGGACAACAATGTTTTCAAGTAAAATACTGCATTTCTCACCCTTATTTGTAATTAAGAATAACCAGTTTGATGTAAACAGAAGTCACAGGATCAAGAGTCCAGGAACTGTCTGTAAGAACCTGACTTGACAGTGAGATCATTGCTCTCCTCTTTGCTACTCTCTTTCCTCTTATGCGGAATATAGGATATGTAAATAGAACACAGTGTCCATCTTGCTATCTTCAGGAAGAAAGCTGTGTTCCACGGATATCTGAATAGACAGAAGGAAACTTTCGTGATCTGTGGATACATACTAAAAGCACCAGGCAGACGACCTACAAACTTCTTTAATGTGAAAAAATAAGCACTAAATTAGTTAAGACACCATTAGCAGGTCTTTGTTAGATGCGCTCTAACGTAATTCCTAAAGAATACAGTGGTCAAATGTGAATAAGCATGTTAAAATGGAGCACGTATACTGCTAAGTTAAAAGGTCACACAAAATGTGTGCATTGCATTTATCACCACCATCATAGTACATACTGCATAGGATATACTGTGACTACTTGTTTTTTATTTATTATCTGAATTCCCCTTACATTACCCATTCCCTCTATAAGTTTTACAGAGAGTAGAGAAAAAAATTTTTTTTTACTAACACACCTCCAGTGCCCAGAAAAACACATGGCACAAAGCCAGTATTCAGTGAATACTTGTTGAATGAATAAATGGGTTACTTAATGGACCTTTGGGGGAACATATGGAGCCTTATACTCTCTTGCCAGATAAAAGCAACTGCTGTCTGAAAATGGTCTGTCTATGCTTAGATAAATTTTCATGAAATAAGCTTTCTGGGCTTCTAAATAAATGTTTCTCTGGTTCTCCAATTAAGAGGAATGCTTCATCACATCATTTTATAAATCAAAGAAGTGAAAATAACCAAAACTCTGGCATAGCTGCACTCTGTGAGTCACTTAGCAGTTAGGTTTTGCAACACAACAGCCAAGTGGTACTGGCTCCATATGCATAACTTTCATCAAATTCCATGTAAGTGCATATACCGTGTAAGTATACTTACAGTAACAAAAACTAATTGTTAAGTCTTCTTTTAAATGTATCTAAGCTTAGTTTTTTCATTAGTCATTCATTTTATTCAGCATTCTTAGAAGCATCTTTTATTATAAGTGTTCATACACAATTCTCTACACACACATACATTATGGTATGTTAATGACAAGAAAGAACGCTCCTTGCTTGGTACATTGAAAGCAGTGTTATAGCAGTGAATAGAAGTTTTACAAATTCTGCAAGGCATGCTGAGAAGTAAATAAGAATCACTTGTAATAAAGATATTTCTAAGAATGCTACTTATTACCTTAAGAACCATGTTATATTGGTTATTCAGTTTTTTTCTGAAGAAAAAATTGTGTCTTCTAACCATGAGTACTTAAAAATATTGCCAATTATACTACAATACCTCTTTTATTTCATCACATTGAATGTCATACAAAGTTACTCGTCAGATGTTTTCTTTTGTAGGTTGATGTCTCCAACAGTTTTATCTACCTATAAAGACTTCCCCAGGTCTCAACACTGGTACTTGAGTCCTGTTCTCGCACATACTGCCAGGCTGTGGCTCCCACTGCCGCTGAAGGACCCCTAAGCCATGGTTGTCCCATTCAGCCTAGTCACTTTGCATTTTCACATTTATTCATGATACTCCTCTCTCAGTTTGGGAGAACCTGTGTCAGTTCTGTAAGACAGCAATAACTTTTAATCTGTTAAACTTTAAACACAATATGAACATTAATGCTGGTTAAGGAAACAGGAGACCATCAAGGAGTCTTTTTTTTTTCATAGATTAACTTGAGCCTCCTCCTAGGAACTGCTGTTCATACTGATTTACAATCTGAAGCAGAAAGAATTATCTTCTCGGAAAAATATCTGTGAGGATGACCAACTTCTCTAGAAAAATCCACTTTTTTCTCCATGGTCTTTTGCCTCCTCTTAACTTTTTGTTTAAGTTTTATTTATATACCCATTTCCCTCTTTTTCCCATGATAATGTAACAGAGAACATAATAATTATTATTAAGAATCCTGACTAGGAGTTCCTGTTGTGTCACAGTGGGTTAAGAATTCAACTGCAGTGGCTTGGCTCACTACAAAGGTATGGGTTTGAGCCCCAGCCTGGTGCAGAGGGTTAAAGGATTCTGCCTCACCACAGCTGCGGATCGTCACAGCTATGGCTCAGATTCAATCCGTGGCCTGGAAACTTCCATATGCCAGCAGTGTGGCCATTAAGAAAGAGGAGCTCCCATCATGGCTCAGTGGTTAACAAATCCGACTAGGAAACATGAGGTTGCGGGTTTGATCCCTGGCCTTGCTCAGTGGGTTAAGGACCTGGCATTGCCATGAGCTGTGGTATAGGTTGCAGATGCGGCGCAGATCTGCTGTTGCTGTGGCTGTGGTGTAGGCCGGCGGCTACAGCTCTGATTAGACCTCTAGCCTGGAAACCTCCATATGCCACAAGTGTGGCCCTAGAAAAGGCAAAAAGACAAAAAAAAAAAAAAAAGAAAGAGAGAGAGGGAGAGAAATAAAGAAAGAAAGAAAGAAAATAAATTTTATTTTATTCCCTTTTTCTATTTTTGTTAAGTGTATCAGAAAAAAAATGAGCTTTTCATTGTAATGAAATAATTTGTATATCTCACATATTAGCAGGGTAAGCTCTGTCTTAATGTTATTTGTCTAAAGACCATAATTTAAAAATGTAAATTTTTTATTGAGGACCAGCACTATAACTATATCTAGTTGACAGAAAATAATTTGAAAGTGTAGCAAAGCTAAGTTGCACGGACATACTGCTTCCTCTAAGCATTATAATATGCTTAACTAGTGTTTTTTACTTAAGCAGGGGGATTTTTATCAAATGCAATCGAAATGAAGTCTCAGTATGTAGACTAGATGATTGGAGATGCTATTGTAGAAAGAGGGACCAAAGATCCACCAGATTAATCTTCCTCAACTCTCTTTTCTCCAACCAGAGCCTCTGAGGTTCCGACACCAGTATACAAAGGATGGCTTGAGAATCACTGCACTAAATCATTTTCAGAGAACTGGTACAAAAGGAATAGTCCTCATAACAGTTTCTAAGATAAAACAAATACAGAGCTATACAGTACACCTAGAAAAGAGTTGTTTCAGATCTGTGTTTTGTATTTCCCTTTTACTTCTCTAACTTACTGAAGTGATACAACTGTTACATCAAACTGTTGCAAAATTTTTCTAGCAGACATCAGTTATTAGGTAAAGCTGACAATTTGTAACATTTGAGATGACTGTATTACTTTGTGTTCAATAACTTTTATTACTTATTATAACTTTGGTTTTGAATTGGTATATATGACTCTGGGAGAATATAGCAATCCATTTGGGTCCTTAGTCTTAAAATTTCTATTTTTATGCTTTTTTTTTTATCTTTTTAGGGCCGCATATGGAGGTTCCCAGGCTAGGGGTCTAATCAGAGCTGTAGCCACTGGCCTGCACCACAGCTACCGCAACACCAGATCTGAGCCGCATCTGTGACCTACCCCACAGCGCATGGCAACGCTGGATCCTTAACCAACAGAGCAAGGCCAGGGATCAAACCCGCAACCTCATGGTTCTTTGCCGGATTCGTTTCCGCTGCACCACAATGGCAACTCCTATTTCTCCGTATTTTTATAACATCCTTTAAAACTTTGGATTTGTTTTATTATAAACACACATATCATCTACACACCATGTAGATGAGTACATGTATAGAATAAATAAATATATACATATGGGGGGTATGCTCAATGGGAAAGGATAATCTGGGAATGCTGGCATAAATATTCAAATCCAAATACTTAAGTTTAAATTCAAATTATACATGAAGTAACCACAAACTTACTTTTCAGTCCTGTCTCAGTACACTCCTGAATGAAATTTCCTACATCTCTGAACACATGCCATCCTTGAAACTTTCCATGATTTTGCTAAAGCTGTTCTCTTGTCTTGCCTCCACTTCTATCTTTTTCCTGCCAATTTTTCTTACCCATTTTCAAAACTCATATCATACCGTTATGTAATTCCTTTGAGGAAGCTGAAATAGCCTTAGAGAACCTTGGTAAAAATAAACATTTTAGCACAAAACTCTTGTGCAAGTTACATTTCCCTGTGATTAGCTAAAGGTATTGACTTTCAGCAGTGGTTTTTGGAGAATATCTGCCAAGGGTAAGTTTAGTGCTGCACTTCCTGAATCTCCTTAGTTTCTGGATAGATATATTCTTAAGTTTGTTGGCTATGAAATTCTGCCTTTTACAGATGAGCTACTGCCAACTTGGATAATCTGAGTGGGCACACAACCAGACTGTTCATGCATTTCTGAAATAGAACTTAACAAGGTATATCCTCTAGATGTAATGTTGAGTTCTAGGCTGTTTCTTAGCCTATCATCAGTAGTGATTTGTGCTACAGCAATTAAAAATAAAACTCTAGATACATTATGGGTTTATGCATATACTCTTTAAACTTTTAGCTTTAGACTAAAGTGAGATTTTTACTATCATGATATTTTTAAGGTGGAAATACTTAGGAAATAAAGTGAACTTTAACATTTTTTTCCTACTTGTTGATTCTAAGACAATAATCAATAACATTTAATATTAATAAGTAAATGTTATTAGTCGTCCCTTGGTAGGTGCAGGGGATAGGTTCTAGCACTTGCTGTAGACACCAAAATCCCAAGTGCCATTGTCAGCCTTCCACATCTACTGATTTGCACCAGCAGATTTGACCAATTTTGGATTATGTAATGTTTTTTGATCTGAAGTTGGTTGAATCCCTGGAACCTGAAGACAGGGAGGGCAAGTGGTAGTTTATTGAAAAAAAAAACCTATGTGTAAATAAACTGCCACAATTCAAACCCTTCTCTTTCAAAGGTCAGCTGTATATATTATAGAAACAATCATACAAAATAATTTTAAACCCTGAAACTGAGAAAACATGGAATATTTAGTATTTTAACATGTCATCTTTAGAATAACTTGTTCTGGCACTTTAGAATATCATACATGGTATAGTAGCTGAGACCAGAAATGCTATTTTTAGATATAAGGAAAATAATAAAATTATTCTTACTAAAACAATACATTTGCTTATAGATTTTAATGCAATTAAATTGTTCATATTTTGGTATTTATTAGAACATTGCCTCTACATAATTTTGGCTTTTTATTTTGGGTATGACTCTTTCTAATCATATCTCTAATGAATTACAGCTGCTATTTATTTTCTAAATAGTGCTAGCTTTGAGTTCCTAGAAACAAACAAATCAAAAACCCCAAACTCTAGATACTTTCATATTCCTCAAAAACAAAATAAAGACAAATTTTGAAAAGCTGTTTAACTTTGAAAGGGTCACACATGATTAGTAAAAGACTAAATTACAGGGCGGATACGTAGCCCCATCCAATAAACCACCCATGTCTCTGTGGCCGCCCAAGCTCTTCCTCTGGTGTCAAGGCTGGGCAAGAGGAGATTGGATTAAGATGGCGGAATAGAAGGACTGGAGCTAAACTTCTCTCCCGAAAAACAGCAAAACTACAAACAAATGCCGAGCAGCCTTCGACCAAATGGACTGTAAACTCCCAAAAAAGATATTCTACTCCAGAAGATAAAGAGGAGACCACATCAAGAGGTAGGAGGGGCGATTACGCGATAGAAGCAACCCCATACCTCCCGGGTGGGAAGCCCCACAGACTGGAAAGTAACTGCATCACAGAGACTTAGCTACAGGACTGAGAGTTCTGAGCCCCACGTCAAAACC
>PVHT020002874.1:56691-74363 GCA_004024745.2 Catagonus wagneri | reverse complement strand
TAATGTTTAAAGATTTGGCACTGTCTCTGCTGTGGCTCAGGTTTGACCCCTGGCCCAGGAACTTCTGCATGTTGTGGATGCAGAAGCCCTCCGCCAAACAGATCATAAAGTACTTAAATCAGTTCATTCTCTTGATAGATATATGTATTCAGTAGTAGTATCTGCATTTTATATTATCATGTTATTTTGTACCTCAGATGCAGAGAATTTAATGAAGACCTTGAGTCTTTGTCACACTGTCCATCCTGATCATCAGCCTATGAAAGGCTTCTCTTGTACCCCAGTCCTACTCCCTTCCACCTCATGGGCATCTATTTTAAGCTTTTAAAGACAATTCCTATGTATCAGTTGTTTTATGTATGACATATACATTTATTTAGGCTATAAATCTTGTTTTCTTCCTATTTCATTTTCATTCACTAATACAGTTTTAAGACATAGCCATGTTTCTTTATGCACATTTGGTATATCCCTTATGATTATTCGGTATTTTGAAATATGCATCTGTCTTATCCAATCTCTAGTGATAGAAGGGTATCTCCAGGCTGCTGCTACCACAAGTGCTGCTGTGATGAAAGTCCCTGTGTGTGATCTTCTACTCCTCCATGAGAGATGATCTCTGTAGTCAACACAGGGAGAAAAGAGTTGAGTCACGTGCTTTACACTTTCCTAACTTTAATAAATACAGATAGACTGCTGTGGAGAAGGGGGTGTTTCAACACAAACCCCCAACCATTACTTGTCTCATTATCTGCTTTTCTCTTCAGACACATTTTGTCATTGCTTGATACTAGGTCCTAGGTACCTACCAGAATTATGTTAATAGTGCCATAAAAAAAAAAAAAACTCACAAAAGTGACACATTGGCTAGTGATTTACCAGGGAAATGCAGTGTGATGGTGGGACGGATAGTAAAGCAAAAGCTTCTTTATTTTCCAAGTATTTCCCACTTATTTATGATCTGAAATCCAGAAATCTATATTTTCCTAGTAAAATAACCAGGATTGCCTTCTAAGGGGAGAGCCAAAAATCTGCTAACAGTTTTTTCCTAGGAACCTCCACAGATTTCTATTTTTTTTAATCCAACTACTGTCAAAGAAACAAACATTTTAAAGCAATAAGCAATTAAATTTTACTATAACACTCTAGTAACTACAGACTTGTCCTATTCTTGTCTTATATTCATTGTCTTATTCTTTCAGGTCAAAGTGGTAAAATGGAAAGCTTGGAGCCCTAATTAACTGGTCAGTTGTCCTTTGTTATGTGCTGAACCTGATTCGCCTCAAATTGTTTTTAAAAAATATTTACAATCTGAAATAAAATCTTTCCGTAGATATTATTCAGACATTGATCATTTTAGCACACTGAGATGTTCTAAAATAGGTGTGTATATATATATATATATATATATAGATGGTTTAAAGGTATGATATAGAAAAATATTATTTGAAACCATACAAATCATAGATATTTGTAAAGCTTTACAAATAATTGATATACAATTAGCTGGAACACATATCTGACTTACAGTTTTCCATTGGTACCCATAATAATTGGTATGATTATTTGAACCATAACATAAATCTTCTTTAAAGGCACTCCAGATTTGTGTGTGTGTGCTCTGACTTACACCAGCTACCTAGAGATGTCCAATTTATACTTACTAAATGTGTAAAAACTTGTTCATATGTCTAACATGGAACATTTTGAGAAATAAGTTTTTTGGAGAAAACATATAGCAAGTCAAGAATTTTTTAAAATACTTAGAAAATTATAACTTGCCTTTTAAAGTAGGACAAGAAGCTATTTAAATAGGATGGGAGGCCCTAGGGGGCAGTGAACATTTTAATTGCATATTTAATTAGAAATATGCTAGAGAGGTAGTGTTTAGTTTAGCTGAAGCTCATGGGCCTTGACAAAACATTTTTTCTAACTAATATTTTCTTTTACTTTTTCAAAAATTAGATTGAGCTGAATAGAATTTAATTTTGTTTCTATTCATTATGAAAGGATTAGAACCTTTTATTTTCCTATGGAAAATAAGTTGACAGGTTTATTTCAAAGGCTTTCTTTTCTCTTTTAATTATCTTTGAAACTTACTTAGTACCTGAGCATTAGCTTGCCTGACAGTTCAGGAAAGATTAAAAGAGTACCTAAATTGTACAAAATCCAATGTCTTTTACATGTTTTGCCACTTAACCCAGAGCTTCAGGGTCTGGGTAGCTATTGCCATTATGGGTTTAGAAATAAGGGAAAAGGTACAAAGCTGATAAAAATATTAACTGGATTGTATTCTTTTAAGTGAGTTAGCTCCATAAAGATTAGCAAATGATAAGATTCGTATGTGTATTTCATTCTGCTGTCCTTAAGAGAAGTTTTGTCTTGTGATACGATATGCTTAAGAGATAACGTTGTAAAAACAGTACAGAAAAAAGGAGTTGGTTTTTAATGGTTTTGATGATACATGTGTCACAAACGCAGGAAACAGACTATTAAATGGAGAACAGAAACAAGTAGAGTCCTTCTCTGCAGTGTTTACTATCACAGCATTTTCCATTGTGTGTAGAATAAGTTGAAAGCATAAAATTACTCATAGAGCTTGCGATTGTATCCCACTCTATTTTCTTTATTGTATCTTAAGGCTTAATCATTCACTGAGGCACCTGTGAACATCAAATCCTATCATGATGGTCTTTCTTCCAATGCACTTCTCATTGTCATGAGATATTGATAAGAGGTGGAGTAGATGTGAGGGTATAGTTTGCTTTCATCATTATTTCCTCTGTCTCTAGAAATGAAAAATATATTCTTGGAGGGTAAAGCAAGCTACATGGAACTGGGAAGCATCAGAAAGAAAATTCAAGAGGTAGAAGGCAGAGCTATGACAGAACTTAAAATTATGGCTCATTTTAATGAATTACAATAACAGGTGGGCTTCTGAGTTGCTGAAAATGTATGTTTACAAGAAGCACGTTGATTACAATTGTGACGTATTAGTTTTCCATTGCCACAGCATTAGCAGATTAAAACACTCGTTTATCAAATATAAATCTGTAGGTCAGAAGTCTAGGTATGGCATGCCTTTGTGTTATTTGCCTATGGTCTCCCCAAACTAAAAATCAATGTTATCAGCTGTATTGGATTCTCATATAATACTATGGGTTTTCTTCTAAACTCACAAGATTGTGACAGAATTTTAATGCATAAGTATGTAGAACTAAACTTGCATCCCTTGCCACGTGGCCTCCTTCATCTTCCCCAAAAGCAATACTGATCTCTCCTGCATCATTCTTATGTTTAGCCCAGTCTTTCTCATATTTATAAATCTGTCTTTGGGAAGAACTCAGACCATTTTAAGGGCTCACCTGATTAGGTCAAGCCCAACCAAGATATCTCTTTCTTAAAGCCAACTGTGGCATATAGCATATTCCAAACACAGGAGTGAAACTCCTCATATTCACAGTCCTGAAGAATATGCTGGGCTTGCGCAGTAGGGTCAGGGATCTTGAAAACCAGTGTAGAATTTTGAAGACCAAATGTAGGTTCATTGCATGAAAGTTTAATGAAGCTATAAAATACAAAATTTTATTAAGACATGGGTAGTGCTAAAGATTAGTGAGGAAAAAAGGACTTTAAGAGTCCTGTTATAATTACATAACTCAGAAAAAAATCAACTAACAAGCATGTACTGAGCCTCTCTGGAGTGCCTAAACTGCTAATGCTGTGGAGATAACAACGAAAGTCTAAGGCTGACCTTTTTCTTAAGAAATTTAAAATCTGCCTGGGATAACCAATCTTCCTACAAAAGTTACAAGTGCCTAAATATGCAGTGCTCCCTCTAAATGCACTGCAAAAATAGAAAAAGAAAATAAAGTAGTAAGAATGGAAATAATTTCAGTTCAAAGGCTTGATAAGGAATAAAGACTGTGATATGTATGGACTTTGGTGGAAAAGCAGTACATGAACAAGCACAGAGGGGGAAAGACGATCTGTTGTGGGTTTGGGTTTGGGCACCAGAAGTGGGAGTTTCAGAAACAGGAACTGGACAAAAGGTGTACACTGGAGAGACATATATGTGAACAGAGTGAATGGAAATAATCTGGGGGGTTCTCTGAAGATCAGTAGAGGCACTGTGTACCAAAGAGCAGCTGGAGAGACATGATGGAAGTGATGTTTCATAAGACATTTCGTCTGGGGTTGGTATGCAGTTTATAGAAGACTGTAGAAATGCCAAAGGCAGAGAGGGAGACTAGAAGGTAGCTTTCCTGATGCAAGTGAAGCGATCTCTACTCAGTAACTTTGGAAACAGAAGAGACAGAGCAAGTTTTGGTGATATTCAAGGAAGAACTGGAACTGGTGACCATTTTTCTTTAACCAAGTAAAACTGGGACATATTATCAACGTCTTCCTGGTTTCCAGCCTAGTTGGTCAGAAGAGAGTTAGAGCCATAACACAGCTGACTGTTCACAGCTCCCAGTGAGATCCAGTTCTAAAGAAAAGGAGCCTATCCAGAAGCAGGCATGTTGAGCATGAAAAGACGACTTTATATTCTAAAATACATGTCCTTTCCAAGTTTGAAACAGCACTGGAAATAGCTGAGTTCATAATTAAATATTTTAAAATAACGAGCATAGAAGTGTAGGTAGCAGCCACAGGGGTGAAAGATTTCAAATGAACATATGTGAGAGGAGAGACCATTAAAAGTTTAAGGAAAAGGCTTTGTGAGTCCACTTACGTTATGAATGGCAAAAAGAACCTGTCAAAGAAATGGAAAGAAAAAAAAATAGGAGAGCAAAGGAAAGAGCTGAGTGAAGTCAAGAGGTAAGACCTGTTGGAGAAGCAGTCATCATTATCAGGTGCTGAGAAAAGAGAGAAGATGGGGAGAACCAAGAAAAGCCATTTATTTCAACAAGGAAACAGAAATCTTCAGGACTCCACTTTGTTAATATTTATTAGAGCCTTGCTATCTACAATAATATATGTCCCTGATTAGGCCTACAGATTAAGCAATGCACAAAATTAAACAAAAATTTTAAGAAATTTTAGAAGTGGTAGATATTTGACTAGTAGCAAAAATATATGCCTACCATATGGTCACTTTTTAGTTTACTCTAGCAAAACATCCAAATGTTAGAAGCATATTTGCTAGACTAGCATGGGTTTGAACATGTGCTTCTTCTAAGTTCCTTGCTCCATTTATCACCATGAAATGGTACTACACTAAACACGTACACCATTGTTAGATTTTTAGTGAACATGAATAACTGAGAAAGTAGAAGTTTCTACTATTCTTCTATACATTTATTTTCAAAAAAAAAATTAAAAGGTTTTTTGGCTGTTCCCAGGCCAGGGATCAAAACCACACCACAGCAGTGGCAATGTTGGACCCCTAACTTGCTGAGCCACAGGGAACTCCTATTTTCTTTCTTTCTCTTTGTTTTTCTTTGTTGGGCTGCACCTGCAGCATATGGCAGTTTCCAGTCTAGGGGTCAAGCTGGAGCAGCAGCTGCTGGCCTACACCACAGCCAAAGCAATGATGGATCTAAGCTGCATCCTTGACCTATGTCTCAGCTTGCAACAATGCTGGATCCTTAATCCACTGAGCAAGGCCAAGGATAGGACCCGCATCCTCAGGGACACTATGTTGGGTTCTTAACCCACTGAGACACAATGGGAACTCCTTACTTTCTTTTTGATGCTAGAAGTTTCATTTAAATGTCATGGGCGTTTGGAAGAAGCTTATTCTAACCCCCATGGTTGACTCTGAAGGATTCAAGACTTCAATGCAGAAAGTAATGAAAAGAGCAAGAGAAGACGAATTGGAAGAAGTGGAGTCTGAAGATGTAAATGAATTACTGCAATCTTATGATAAAATTTTATAGATTAGCTTGTTTCTTATGGATAGGCAAAGAAAATGATTTCTTGAAATGGAATCATTCTGGTGAAGATGCTGTGAAGACTGTTGAAATGATAAAGGATATACAGTACTATATAAACTTAGTTGATAAAGCAACAGCAGAGTTTGAGAAGATTGCCTCCAATATTGAAAGAAGTCCTACAGTGGGTAAAATGCTATCAAACAGCAGTGCATACTAGAGAGAAATCTCTTGTGAAAAGAAGAGTTGATCAATGTGGAAAAACTGTTGTCTTATGTAAGAAATGGTCATAGTGACCCCAACTTTCAAGTAATCATCACCTCAACTAATCTCAAGGAAGGGCCCTCCGCCAGCCAAAAGATTACAACTGGCAAAGGCCTAGATGATGGTTAGCATTTTTTAGCAATAAAATATTTTTAATCTAAGGTGTACATATTTTTTTAGACATAAGGCTATTGCACACTTAACAAAGTACAGTGTAAACAAATTTTACATTCACCGGGGAACCAAAAAATTCATATGATTGTTTTATTGTGATATTCACTTTATTTCAGTGGTCTGAAACTGAGCCTGTAATCTCCCTGAGGTGTGCCTGTATTTCATTTAAAAAAAGCTAAGATTCCTTTTAAAAGAACTAAAGCCATAGACCAACAAAAGTCATGTCAAAGCAAATTTTAAGGCCCTTTAAATATATACAGAAGTCAGTGTCAAATTCTGGTCATAATTCTGTGCAAATCCTTAGGAGTGTTTTTGTTTGTTTTTCATTTTTAATGGCCGCACCTATGTTATTTGCAAATTCTCAGGCCAGGGACTGAATATGAGCCACAGCTTTGATCTATACCACAGCTGCTGCAGTGCTGGATCCTTAAACCCACTGTGCTAGGCCAGGGATCCAAATCGCACCTCTGCAGTTGGATGCTTAATCCGCTGTACCACAGCAGGGGTTCCTCTTAGGAATTTTAATGATTACAGTAACGTTTAATAATTTTGGAGGAATTATAAGATGTGTTTCACTATTCAATATTCTTGCATTTTTTAGTGAATCCTTGCAGTTACAACAAGAAGTAACCATTATGATTTCCACTATATAAAGAAACTGATACAGAGAAGTTGAGCAAATCATTCAAGTTCCCGAAACCACTAAGATTTAACATTTGCTTTTTTCCTGATTAGTATGTCATAATATTAAATTAGATATTTTTGTCTTCAAAGAGATTGTCTCTTTTGATAGTCACAGAATGATGCTTAGAGACTGAATTTATAAATACTACTCAAAAATTTGAAAATCTCTTTTTTGTGGCCACACCTGTGGCATACACAAGGTTCTGGGCCAGGGATTGGCCGTGCCACAGCAGTAACCCAAGCCACAGCAGTGACAACGCTCTGTCCTTAACCCACTGAGCATCTTGGGAACTCCAAAAATTCAAAAATCTTAATTACAATAATTCAGTCTTTCCTTTTGCCTGGCTCCAGGGGAGGGAGAGGGTGACAAGTCCCTGGGACAAGAGGTACAGAGTTGACAAAATCAATTGCTCCTGTACACTGCTGTACTCCTTTATTCTTCGTCTCCAAAGGGGGAGGCCTACAGGATTATCCGGTCTGATTGAAGAAGATCTATGTGCCAACATCAGAGCATAATAGCTATAAAAATTATGTCACAGAGTAACTTGCCTTCTGGGCTGTACTAAACACACACACACACACACACACACACACACACACACACGATAATGTACTCATCACCTTTTCTCATTTCTCAAAGCAGCTATCCAGCCTGAAGGAAAATTAGACTTGCTCAAAACAATTTCTGCACACAAAGCCAGCTATATCTGAAGGGTGAAGAAAGCTCCCATTTTTAAGTTTTCACTTAAAAGCAAAGGGGGAAAAATGGAAAACTATGTGCTGGCTTTGGCAGCCTATACTGGAATTTTTGTCGTCACATGCAATTTCGAGTGTCAACTAGATCATCATTTTTAAAATAGGAGCTGACATATTTTTCCCTAAAAATTTAAAAGTCATATTGTTACCATTTTCCTGAGGTTATCATAGATCAAATAAAGAAAATGAAAGTCAAAATAAACCTCATATTTCTACTTCACCTAGCATTTTAAGGAGAATACATTAAAGATGAAAAAAAGAGAAAAAAGCTCTTGTAAAAATCTGAAAACAGGAAAAGAGTAACTGATGCCAAATGATGCTATCTGCTAGAAGTTTAAGATTGTCAGTGCTCTCAACTTCATAATTCATATTATCATTGATAAGTTTCCCATTGTCTTTCAGTTCTTTCTAAATCAATCTAAAAGAATAGCTTTCTCTTTTCATTTCCAAGATTAGAGCTTCCTAAATATCTAGTTTCTTATTTGAAGGCAAGACAGTTTTATATTCAAAATGTATAATTTAGGCCTCCAACAGATGCCAGTCAATAAATATGCTATTCTTGTCTCTGAACTCTTTGCCCCAAATTTGGCTTTAGAAAATTGTTTGCCAGTGATGTAGACTGCCCCAGTGAATTTGTTTTTTAAAAAATGCATTTCTTATTTATTTTTGGCCATACCTGCAGCATGCCAAAGTTCCTGGGCCAAGGATCAAACCCACACCACAACAGTGACAATGCCAGATCCTTAACTCGCTGAGCCCAGGGATTTCCTACCCTATTGAACTTTAAAGAAGTATTACTTCTTTCAGGCAACTCTGAGTGCCTAAGAGAAAATCAGACCCCCTACTTCTACCACTCATTGGGTTTCCGAGAAGCGTCAGGTTCTATGTAATTCTAAATCTAAGCCAATACAGTCCTTCTAATAGGCTTTATCCTTTCACCTATTCCAGTCACTCATGCAGTGAAAAACATTATGCAGTCCTGTTTCTGAGTCTTCAATCCAGGGCTGCAACTGCTAAATTGTTATTATTCTTACATACCTTTAAGTACAAATGAAAGCGCCTGGGCCATTATCATTTCCAAAACTACACACTGAGTTCACTAACTCAGATTATGCCTAAAATGATGATTTCCTATAGGAAATTATTAAGGGATTCTATATCTTGAATAAATAATGATAAAATGTAGCCCTTTCAAAACCTGAATTGATTTTTATTTTACAAAGATATAGTTACAATAAATCATGGAATGGTGTTAAACGACATTTTATAAAAGCCACCAGGGGTCTGTCACAAGGATAAAGAAATTTCTATATAAAGCATTATGCAAATGCAAGCAGTCAATGTACAGTCTGTCTAAGGTCTTTTAACGTGGCTTTCAAACTTTCATTACAGGGAACCAGATCTAGTCACTTGTGATGAAACATGAGGAGGATATGTGAGAAATGTGAGAAAAAGAATGTATATATATACATATATACATGTATGTATGACTGAGTCACTTTGCTATATAGTAGAAATTGACAGAACATTATAAATCAACTATAATAAAAATTAAAAAAAAAGCTGCATTTCCGCTATTACGATGATGCTGTAATTATCAGATCATGGTTGTGCTGATAAATTCTTCTAAGAGAATCAATGGCTAGATAGCTAACTGAAGTTAACTGTTGCTAAACTAGCAGAAATAGGAGCTCACATTTTAGATCAAAACAATCAGCTGCCACCTGCTTATAAGGCAAAACAGACCAAACCCCAAACCCCAATTAGCACACCTTGCTGCAGTTAAGCTAGTGTGTTATGTGTAAATGTTCTGACTGCATTGACTGAAAAAGTTTCAAGCAGGAGAGTTTTGTGACTGTTCTATAAGGAAGCAGAACAGAATCTGCATTAAACCAATCCTTAGTTTTTGAGCTTACCAAGAAAATGCTTTTTTTTTTTATTGAAAATATAAGGTAGGATGTAAAGTAAAACTTCAGCAATCTTTTAAAAGGTAAATTTGTTTTAAAGGTAACAGAAAATCCACCTCTAAAATGACAGGTGTTATATAGTAATATTGACTACATTGTACTTAAGATAGAGTTTTGAGGAGAAAGATTGCAAGAGATGAGAAAAAAGAAATGAAAGTGGAACTCATACACTAAGTCTCTGTTGATGAAACCTGTCCATTACAAGCTCTGACTTGTCTAAAGGTTGGCTTCTTATTAAAATTTAATTTCAGGATGTATGAGGCACTTTATAATAACAAGCAAGTAAACTCTAACACCAAGGCTTTTATCTTGTTTTCCAGTTTTGTTAAACTCTAAAAGTTAAACAGTCAACATTCATTACCTTTACGTTTCACATTAGAAAGAAAATAAATGAAATATATGATGCCAACAGCTTTGAAATTTTTCTTATGTTACCCTGGCAATGTTCACATGTTCATAATGGTGGTAGAGAATTATTGGTCAGCTATGTATAGAGGAAGAGAGTCCCTGCCTGGCTTGAAGACATTTCCAGAAGAGAATTAGCATCATTATTTCTGAAATATGACCTTCCGTGGCAGCATTTCTAATTATACTCCTAAATTAGAACATACTCTGAAGACCAGACTCATCATTGTGACTTAACGCTATTCAGTTCTAAGGAAAAGTGAGTGTTCATTGCAGTAAAAATGATGTTAAAAAATTATAATGTTGGAGGTGTTCCCATCATGGCTCAGTGGTTAATGAATCTGACTAGCATCCATGAAGACATAGGTTTGATCCCTGGCCTTGCTCAGTGGGTTAAGGATCTGGCATTGCCGTGAACTGTGGTGTAGGTCACAGACGTGGCTCAGACACTGTGTTGCTGTAGCTGTGGCATAGTCCAGCAACTACAGCTCCAATTTGATCCCTAGCCTGGGAACCTCCATATGCCACGGGTGTGGCCCTAAAGAGCAAAAAATAAAATAAAATAAAATAAAATAAAATAAAATAAAATAAAATAAAATAAAATAAAATAAAATAAATAAAATTACAATGTTGGAAAAAAAATAGTCTTTCAGATGTACCAATTCCCCTCGTTAGTAAATAACAGTGGCAGTAATTATGGACCATATGAGAACCTCATTCTCAGCATGCTCAGAAAACAGCACCCCCAACCCCCACCACCAGCACTTCAGGAATTGGTTATGTTCTCCTTAGCACAGAGAGAATGAGTTTGAACAAAAGTCACCTACAGAACCAGAAAAAATGTTTAATAAGTTTCGAGCTGTGTATAGAATTTCCAACTAGCTATTTCTAAAAGGGAAATGAAGGAAACTATCACTGAACTCTTTACCTCTGTTTTATAAATCGGCAGTCCTTGATAGCATATGATGGAAAGGAGATGACACCAAATTGGTTTTCAGAGTTCTGGTATTTACAAAGTCCCTCGATATTGTTTTTACCTTACCCACATTTCAAACTTCCTCTAATCCCAAAGCTCTTTTTTTGGCTACATTAACATACTATTGTTTTCTTTCGAATATTTAAGTGCTTTTCATACGTATGCCATTTAACCAGATAATTTACATCTTGGAGAAAAACATCTGTGTCATAAGAACACAGAATGTAAAGAAAAAGGACAACTGTAGGATTCTCTTTGAAGGAGAGAAATCTCCATGTTTTCATGAATTGTGTGCCTGGACTCCATTCTTAAATGCTCTCTGATATACAGTTGTGACCACATCAGACTGGGTCAGAGTTCAGGGCGTTATTTTCATCATGTTGCTACACAGAGCTCATTTTTGGACGGATAGAGGTAGATGAGTGACTTCCCTTATAATATGTCCCTTCCTTTGGGTTAGTATGTATTATCGGCACAAACTACTCAGCTGCTGATAGTGATGCAGATAACAATTGACAATTACTTAGCACTTACTATATATTCATGTGTCTTACTATATATTCATGTGTATTCATTTATGAATTTTTCACAATCGCATAAGGAAGGTAATATTTTTATTGCCATTTTTCAGATGATGGAATCAAGTCACAAACAAGGTAAAAAATTACTGAAGATCATGCAGTATTATAGTCTGAGGGTGAATATTTAAACACTCTGTACCTGTATCTTGAACCCCCTATAGCACCCAAGTAACACCTCACTTGTTTCTGAAACTGTCTTCCTACCCTACTTTATGACAAATACCCAGGAGTCTTTCAGTTGTAATTGGAAAAAACGTTCATTCTGGATGTCATTCTTGAGTTACTTAATGATAGGGCCTTTGATTTCATTCAGTAATCTCTGATATGTGGTAGGTCCTCTACTGGGCATAGGGGCACAGTAGCAAATTAAAGAGATTTAGCTCCTGTCTGCACCTAGACAGTCTCAAAGGCTGTACATCAGATCCTCAGCTTCATTTACCACCATGTATCAGAATCATCTGAGAAGCTCTTAAATATTTATGAGCCAGACCACGCCCAAGGTTAAATGTGAATCTCTTACAGTTAGGCCTCTGGTATTAGTAACTTTTTGAAAGCCCCTGATTTCATGTGCAGACAAGGCTGAGAATCACTATCTTCTAGTCTACTGGAAAGGCAGACAATAAGCAATCACAGGCAAAAAAAAAAAAAAAAAGATAATTTTACGACCTATAAAAGATAGGAAAGAGTGGTATGAGATGGATGTCAAAGATTTCTCTGGAGAGGCATCAATTTAGCTAACGCCAAAATAATGAACAAAATTTAGTAAGATGAAGTCACTCTTATGAGCATTCCTGGAAGAGGGGCCACGTGGATGCCGAGGCCATGCTGTGTTCCAAGAACAGACAAGGGCATTGCTGCCAGAGTGTAATTAATGAGGTACCAAATCATGTGAAATGAGTCTGGATAAGTATTCACGGTGCCTTTTATTGTCTGGATTTTGGTGGGTACTTAACATATGTGTTGCAAAACGAGATGAAGAATATCAACTTTAGTGTCCTTCCCCTTCAGTTTCCTATAAACTCTGGGTAGGTTTGTCCAGCTGCATAATGAAGTGGATGTGATCTCAGTTGAGCTTAGTTTTCCTTGTAAAATAGTCCTCTTGACTGAATGCATTTCACTGATCCTACTTTCCAGGAGACACAGAAGAGGTATCACAATGGATCCCAGAAAGAGAGAGATTATCGCAGTTTAGCAGGCTGCCCAAGAGGCTGTATAGTGAACAGTAGAGGGCTGGTATCAACAGCCTCCCTGTGCACTTGTGTCCCTAGTTTTAGTCTTAAGAATCATTTCCATTTTTTTAAAATCACTTCTCAGTAAACAGTCATAAACCTTACTGCTTGGTTCTAAGGTTGTCAACACTGCCATCTAACCTTAAAAAAAAAAAAAAAGGCCATTTTCCAATAATGACTGTTTCCCTCTAGAGTATACCCTCAGTCAGTTGACTGGGGCTCTTCTCAGTCTCCTCTGTATCTTGATTACCATGTGACAGAAGGCCTTGTTCCTCCCTTAACAGCAGGAACATACTGCAGAAAATCATTGGCACAATTGTATAAACTTTGCTCTAATGTACGGCAGGCAATCGCAGGTATTCTTTAGGAAGCACCTCCTTTAACTCAATATGTGTAATATGCAGGAATCACTTATTAGCAAAATCATTAACACAAATTTTATTTTTTTATTTATTTTTTATTTTTTTTTTTGCCTTTTGTCATTTTATGGCCGCACCTGCGGCATGTGGAGGTTCCCAGGCTAGGGGTCTAATCGGACCTGTGGCCACTGGCCTGTGCCGCAGCCACAGCAACGCAGGATCCGAGCCGCGTCTGCAACCTACACCACAGCTCACGGCAACGCCGGATCCTTAACCCGCTGAGCAAGGGCAGGGATCGAACCCCATTAACACAAATTTTAAATTGAGAGTTACCTCAACATTCCTTGATATATCATGAATAAATGACATATGTATATGTGTGTGGGTACAGAGAGAGAAAAATGAGAAGAGAGGATATTTCACCCATTTATGAAGACAGAGGATGATACAATCAAGTTTTGTTTTCTAAATTGTTAAACAGAAGGGAATATCAACTCCAGAGAACAAATGTAGAACTGAAAATGTTCTGTGAACTCCCCAGAGACTGCATGCACCAGTTTATTCTGAAACCTGGAGCCAAATGGCTAAACACATACTCTTTTTCACTCTCACCTGCCTTGCTCCTCTCTAGCTAGCATCTCTTGTCAATTAGCTTCACGGAACTTGCAGATGGAAATTTGCTGGGCATAAAATCTATAAACATTAGCATGACACATAAGGACTGGATTCCGAGCACTTGGGGAACAACCTGAGTTGCGGTGTGAGGCACTGAGAATATAATCCTTTTTGGCCTGTAGGTTTAATCTTCTCCATTCTGGAATCCTCTGTCTCCTTTCCTGCTCATCTAAAATGCATGGTCTATCCGCTGGAAAGGTGCTTTAGACATGGACAGCTATACCCCTCAGGGGTTTCAAAGGTCCCAAGGAATAGACATAGGGTTCCACTTAGAAGAGTCATCCTAAGAAACTGCCATTGATTTTAGGTTGAAAGGGTCAAATGAAAGTCTTATGATTTTCAGTCTGTGAACCGCAAAATTGGAAAATGTGGAATTCTTGGAGTTTTCTTCTGGGTTTTGTGGTCCATTTGCCAATATTCAAAACACATGGGATTCAGATCAGCACCAGTCAGTGTCCTTCCTGATGCCCTAATGAGCTCTTGTCAGCTTACCCTGAGCAAAGATTAGGACCATTTGTGAAGGTCCATTTTTCATTTTTGTTTTTTTGCTTTTTAGGGCTGCACCTGCGGCATATGGAAGTTCCCAGGCTAGGGGTCAAATTGGAGCTACAGCTGCTGGCCAATATCCAGCCACAGCAACACCAGATCCAAGCCGCATCTGCAACCTAAACCACAGCTCATGGCAATGCCAGATCCTTAACCCACTGAATGAGGACAGAGATCGAACCCACATCTTCAAGGATACTAGTCAGATTTGTTTCCACTGAGCCACAATGGGAACTTCATGAAGGTCCACTTTGTTTATAAGAATAAATGTTTTAAATAAATATTGAACATGTTTACTTGTTTAGAATGCCATTTCTTTTAGAAGTGTTACTTTGTTTAGAATTAATATGTACTACTTCAATTTTCAGTGACCCCTTTCAGGCTGGTATCATTGTCTTTATTTTATCCATAAAATAAGACAGATTAAGTTAGATAAAATTGCAGAGAAAAACTGTATCTGACTCTAACTTGCATGATCTATTTTTTACAGCCTAAAAATTTTGGAACAGTGCCTGAAAATAGGAGTTATTTGATATATACTTATTAGTACTGGTCTGCTATTCAGAATTATTAAAAAATTATGCTCGAACGTTATGCAAATTATTCAGAGGTACTGGCTCATTTTCTCTCCCACAACTAAGCACGAAGTAGACGCCCCCACTCACCTCCACCACCTGCACTTCTCATTTGTTGTCTTAGCATGTGTTAACATGTCTCTGAATCATTCCTTTTTTGCTTTTAAAAATGTTAGTCTATCCAAAAAATCTTTAATTATAGTCAAATTAGTGACATTATATTTTAACATTTTTGAATATTATTCATACCTTCTTTTACTCTGGACTTTAAATATTTTAAATCCAGAAACATTCTTTAGCCTGATTCAATAGTTAGCAAATATAAGTTAGATGCAAAAACTGTTCTTTCAGATAAAATAGTCTGTGATATTCCAATAGAAAAAAAATGAATCCTTCCTTTAACATAATGTGAACTTGTTGTTTTAAAATTTAGCATCAACCTAACTTGGGGATACAGACATTATATGTTCTACAGAAGAATATGTTTATCACAGTGACAAGCAGTATTATGAGTTATAATAGGATTATATATGCAGAACTATTGTATAAAATTGATTTAGTAAGAATACGGTTAAAATACATTTCAAAAGAAACACAAGGTATTTTGAGGAAGTAAAGCAAGATGTCCTTTATAAAATCTGAAATGACATGCATTATTTAAATTGTGGATTAGCATGATGCTGCATCATTTCTTAATCGCCTATTTGTTTTTGAGTTTATAAGAAATACTGGCACTGGGGATTTTATTTCTGTTTATATTCAGCTTTGGAAGACAAGAATCAAAGTTTTACTTAGCCAATTTGAATTAACTTTAAAACAATGCTTCTCCAGTTATCCAATTTGTTGACAGATTTGTTTTCTTAGCTCAGAAACAGTTCCCTTTCACACATTGATGAAATTTGTAACTGCCATGGAAGGTAGGTACCTAAATTCATCAGGAAAGTGGTGGATGGGAGCAAAAATTTTCACAATGCAAACACTAAAGATTTTTTTGCTGTTATGTTAGAAAACCTCTTAATGACTAATTCTCAGTTATGTACACAAATGAACACAAATATAAATAAACTGGCTAGGGAAAAAAACAAGTGGAAATAAAACCAGGAGATGTTATTTCATGATCTAGTTTAAAATTGCATTATTTCATTGATAGCAAATAAGCATGTTAAGTTTTGAAAATGTTTAAAAATATGTGCTACTACAGCAGCAGTAGCATTGCCTCAGAAATGATAAAATGCAGTGTCTGAGATGCCACCCAAACCTGGCTCTTCTGAAACATTTAGGTGACTTGTACATGCATTAAAGCTTGAGAAGCACAGACATCAAACTCCACAGTGAAAAGTTGAAATTTTTTTCTCTAAGATCAGGAGCAAGACAAGACTTTCCACTTTCACTAATTCTATTCAGTATAGGACTGGAAGTCCTAGCCAGAGCGATCAGGCAAGAAAAATAAAAGGGTCAAAATTGGAAAGGAAGAAGTAAACTTAGCTGTATTTGCGCATGATTTTATGCACGGAAAATCCTAAAGACACCAAAAAAAGTTAGATCTAACCAACAAAATCAGTGAGGTTGCAGGATACACAACTAACATACAAAGATCAATAGTGCTTCTACATACTAATGAGCTAGAGGAAAATAAAGGAAATGATCCCATTTATTATACCATCAAAATAATAGATTTAGGAATAAATTTGAAGAGAGAACTCAATAAAAATTATCTTTATTGGTTATCAGTAGGTCATGCAGCATGACAGAATCATAGGCCTGCAAGACAGTGTGCTTTAATTTGTTAAGGAGTCCACAGTACTGAAAAAAGACTCAGTTGATAATATCCGTGGTCTAAGCATTTAGTTGAACAATGATCAGTCACAGATGAAATAAATGTTCTATTTTGTTCTTTTCTTGAAAATTACAAATGCTTGCATATTCCTTTCTAAATTTGGTCTTCAGGTATTTAATACTGTTTTAAACAGACTCTTAGCCTTTGCTCAGTTCAGAGACCATGCCTTTTGGCTAAACTGATAGTGTAAAATATAGCACACATGTTAAGTCTTGCCGTCTTTTTACCACTTTTCTTCTCTCATGCCTTCCTTTATGAGCCATAACCTAATCTAAGAGGCAGTATAGAATAGTATTGAACACTTCTGCATTTGTACTTAAAAACTCATTTAACATTGTATTTACCATCTTTACTTCTTTGTAGCTTTTTAATCTTGAGCAATTTAGTTGTCTTAGTCTTCTTGCTCTACAATTGAGAAAATAGTACTTATTTGTGACCTTTGAGAGTATTAAATAAGACTTACAGAATGTCTGGAATATTGACTCTTACTAGATATTACTTAAAATATAATAATGTATTTTAGTATAATAATGATAAATGTTGCATTGGCCTGTATTCTTTGAATTTCACCCTACATCACATCATACACTTTATTAGTTCTACAAAATGATCCTACTTTGTATGTGGACTCAATCTGATAAACGATGCTCTTTTATATGCATGCTATTCATCATTCACACATGTACTTTGACTACAACTGACTCCCAGTCTTTTCATAAGCCTCTTTCAGGGTACTAGTTTCCAGCAGTTAACTCATGGGGAAGAAGT
>PVHT020002874.1:0-55691 GCA_004024745.2 Catagonus wagneri | reverse complement strand
TGAACCTTGACTAAACCATTAACTTGTATGACTTTGGGTAAGTTGCCTCAGTTCTCATCTTTAAAACATGGATAATATCTATTTGTTTTGTACATGTGTATGTATGTATGTAATGTGCTGAAAATACACCTGAATACACACTCATGTTGTTATCTATTATATAATACAATGTTTTGCTATTTTTAATCAATGTTACTATATTTAGTGTAATAATCCTGTTACATTTCAATAAAGGACACAGGACAATAAAAAATTAAATAGTAAGAGGAGTAGTTTGGTATTTTAGGTAAGAAATTCTAGTAATAGCCAGTAATAAATAATGCTTACAATAATGTACTTACAGTGTTAAGGTTGCAATAATCTGGTACAGTTACCATAAAAATAATAAATTTAATCAATGTTCTTAATGGGAGAAACACATGAATGATTTAAAAGTCATTTTCAAATCACTGTTTTTATTAGCATTAGCGAAGTACTGATGTTAGACAGTTTATGAGGTTTTTTTTGTTCGTGTGTTTTTCTTTTTTTAGGGCTGCACCCACGGCATATGGAAGTTCCCAGGCTAGGGGTTGAATCAGAGCTACAGTGGCTAGCCTACACCGCTGCCACAGCAACACTAGATCTCAGTCACATCTGTGGCCTACATACAGCTCAGGGCAACACTGGACCTTAACCCACTGAGTGAGGCCAGGGATTGAACCCGCATCCTCATGGATACTAGTCGAGTTTGTTACCACTGAGCCACAACAGGAACTCCACAGTTTGTGTTTAGATATTACATAACAACTTAAAATTCTTACAATGAAAAGTAACACACGCTTTGGTTATATTATACAGTCAAGTGTTTGAGCTAAAGTGCATCTTAACATGTCAAAATTCACACATTATATTTCAAAAATACATAAAATAGTACATGCTATTTCTGACTGGAAGGGCTTGAAAGTATTCTTTTTAAAAATTGTGATTCTGAGAACTGTTTCCATCCAAAGTGAACATAAAAGACTAAAGCCAAACTAGGTGAGGACAATTTATTTTGGTAATTCAGTGTTATTGATAATAGTTGTATATTTTTTCTTTCCCCAAACAAGACTAGATATTTCTATGTGAATATTACTCAAGTTTGTCATTATATTGAGCTTCCAGGAAGCTTCTTACATGTCTTTAATCTTCTCATACATATGTGATAAGCTTATTTTGAGAAAGGAAACTAAATGTAACAAGAGCCTTTCATTCCCCATTTATGTGTTGTCAATCAAAATAATAGTTCAGCATTCCCAATTCATTTGAGGGATGGAAATTTGGTCAGAAAGATTCAGTAAAATATTTTTATATAAAAAACTGAGAATTTCTTAAAAATTACTCATCAAGTAAATATTTTATTTCATGCAACAATTTTGCATTTCCTTTTGTCTACTTAAAAATATTCTCATTTATTGTTTTATTTGTACTCTTTGTTTAGTATCATTTCTCAGAATATAAATGCTTAAAATATATTTAAAAGCCACACAGCTTACAATTAGACATTCATAAATATCAAAATATCAAATCACACATGACTGTTACAAGCACATAATCTGTAACTTACTAATAAGTTGTTTTGCTTTTTTGTATTCAAGAGATATTAATATTTTATAGGCAGCTGAAAGTTAAAATATTATGGTTTGTTATATTAAAACCAAAGAAATAGAAAGAAAGGAAATCTGATACATTACTTTCATACACACAAGTTGTACAGGTTAACAGTAAAGTAACTGATCTAATAACTGTATTAATATTATGTGAATTTCCCCATGAACATTATATTCCAAATTATTGTGGAATTTTCTCAGCCATACAAAAAAGTAATTTTCATTGTAGCCTTACAGCAATATACACACATGGAGAACTGAATTCTCTTCTTGAATCAAAAGAAGTTTGGACAGAAGCCAAATCGCAAAGACCCTGAAGGGTCCTGTCTGCGTCTAAATATATATAAAACATATTTCATCATTTCTGTTCTTCAATGCTGTTAGCAGGTACTTCGCTCAAAGGATTTCTTATAATGACTAAGTAATTTTATAACTTCCTATAATTATGGTGAATTTTCACATAGAAGTAAGACTACTATCCCTCTAAAAGCTATCTGGAGGACTCAGTCACTCAAGAACTATTCCCTTTGATGCTTTTAGCTGTTATTCATACTATCTAAATATGTTTTATCTCATTGGACATTATTCAGACTTAAAATATGAGTCCTAGCTTATAGTGCCTTTCTGAGAATTAGGAAAAATATCTCTGTCCTTGGATACTGCACTTGATAAAAAGACTAGAAAGACACTGTATGAATTAATTATTGCTGTTAGACAAACTGCCCAAAAGCTCATGGTTTAAAACACCACTGGTTTATTTTTTCCACAATTCTCTGGATTGCCTGGAAAATTTCTTCAGCTGGTTCAACTGGCTTTCCTCTTAAGGAGGCATTTAATAGCATATTAATTGGGATGGAAAGTTCCAGGTGATCTCTCTCCCCCCGTCTAGTAATTAGTGCTGCTTGTGACCTAGGTCACCTTGCTTCATCCTTCATGCAGCTTCTCACTCTCCAAAAGCCTAGACTGGTTACTTTACCTGGTGTCCTAAGTAGTGGTTCAAGAGGGTTAAGTACAAAAACCACAAAGCCTACTGAGTACCCATTCTATAACTCAAAAAAAATGGCACTTCTGTCACATCCTAAATTCGACAAAGCAATATACAAAGCCAACCAAAACTCAAGGTTAGGGAAATAGATTTTACCTTTTGATGAGAGGAACTGTAAAATTGTGTTGCCCCATTTAAAAAATTTAACAATGCTCCCTTGGGCTGATACAACATTTTAGACTATTGGTCATTTCAAAGAAGATGATCGCTGCACCAAATGCAACTGGCTTTACAACATGATACAAGAATGAAAAGTAGAGTAGGAATGAGCTTGGGTCTACCTGTCCTCTTGGCTAGAGATTTTTCTTCAGTCTACAGCTTGAGCAACTCTGACGGTTCAGCATGTCCACTTACATTAATTCCAGAAAGTCAAAGGACAGTATTAAGACATTTTTATGAGAAGGATACCTAGAGGACCAGATGCAAAAAAGGACTCTAGGTGCAAAGCATGTGGATACAAGACAGATGATAAGCTAGCTTTATTTTGTGCTAAGCAAATAATACTTTGAATATTATATATTTTATATGTTTCAAATGTTTCTTTACATATTCAAAGTAATGCAAAGGGCATTCAAACTATGATATGTGATTACAACTGAAACAACAAAAGGTGCTAAATCTTATAAAAACTCGAGTGGCTCTCTACTATATGTCTTCACCACATAAAATTTGATCATTAGGAAAAGTCATTAGACTAATCTGTGGAAATCATATTACTAGAAAATTCAAGGTGCATACAGATACATTACTCACAGTACTTGATGGACAGTAAGTGCTAAATTATGACTTGGGAATTGAATGAAATAATAAATGAGGGATTCCTTAGAACACATTTTGATTCAGCAGTACATGGAATAGGCTATGAAGATTAATTCTTTGACCGTGATTTGGGGAAGACAGCAGTTTCCCAACTCTGTCCCATGAATGATTCAAACAATAAAGCCATCTGTAATAATGGAGAAAAAAAGACAATTTATAGTAGAAAACATTCTCCTTCAAGCAATTAATTTTTCTCAAAGAATAAATGGGAAACCGTTAGTTGTTAAATTTACATAGGGAACTGGGAGTGGGTGGGACAAGAAGAAAGAGTAAAATAGGTTATGTATATCCTTAAGAAATGTTTGAATTCTGTAACGTGATCATATATTATGCAACACACATACTTAACTGATGTGATACTGGGATTCTATAGTGGGGAGAAAAAAGATAGTTGGCAGTGCATTTTGCAAGGTATTTTCAGCTCATATGTTTCCCAATTTATACTTATTCAACTCACAAGCAAACCACTTGACCTCTTCAAATGTTTCCTTTACTTAGAAAAAATGAGATAAAGTTAACCAGCGTGCAAAAGGACATGAACTTGAAATGCCCCCTCCTTCAGCTAATTGTAGAAGGTTTCTGCTGAGTCACTGCATTCTCCAATTGCATCTTATAAATTTTGGCTTAGGTAGAAACCCAGGGGGAAGTCATGGAATAATATATTTCAACGCACAAAGCTAATTGGCATGTATGTGGCCTTCCTCTGTGACCCTGGCCTCATTAGAATCAATCTCTAATCACCTTAGAGAGTTGGTTACTGTTTATTAAGTGGGGTTCTGCCTTTTCATGCAGAGAGGTAAGGTAAAGAAAACAGTCCTTGACTTTGATGGGAAAAAACGGCAATAAGAATAGATTTTCCCAATTTAAAAATATTTCACAATTATTAGCTCAGATATTGCAAGTAGAAAAGTCAAATCTCTAAAAGGGTAACCAGGACAGAGATAGGAGGAATTCTATAAACTTCTAGTTAGTACCTGCTTGGATGATAAATTAGGGTCCAGTTAGAAAGGTTTTAACTTCAGCTTGCTTTTCTGGATAATTTATTAATCCATTTTTACTCTGTTTAGTCAGCTAGGTCAATATCTGCTTACTGGTTAAACAGATACCATAAATAAACTATTGACAACAATAGGAATAAAATGTCAAGGTAACAAATTACATACTCCCACTGTGAATGCTGATAACCACATATCACTGGGCTTTCTAAATACACAAAGTATTTTTGCCAAGGCTGAAAGCTCACACTGCATACTACAAATTCTGCAGAATAGGTATCAGTTGTTGTGTTTATCATAGCCAATATAGAAAGCATTTGGAAGCTCAGAATTCAGAAAGACTGTCTTTTCCATATTTGCACAGAGTTCAAACCGACTATGACAGGGTGAGAGATAAAATGTAGAATATTACAGTGATAGTATTTGAGAATATTTTATCTAGTTATTTTTCTAACTGTGCATATACATGTATATGTAGCAGCAGTGAGTATTAGTAGCAATTCTGGGAGTGTATTATTTTGGCAAGACTCACAATTCTATCCAATAGTATCAAGTACCTTATTTTTGCCACTCACAGTGCTAAGTGTGTAGGGAAATAACTAGTAGTGGGTAATTAAGTAACATCATTTGCCACTATGGAACTTGCAATGAAGTCAATTACTATAAAAGTAAACCCTCAGAAGAAATACCTCTCTATGGTGATCAAATTACAGCCCAGGCCCAGTGGCAATGAAATAAAGAAATCAGGAGGACAGGCATCAGCCTCACATAAGACAGTGTCATTTCCAAGATAGACCTGGGTTTGAGTCCTCTTCCTGCCCTTTTCAAGCTGTATGATCTTGAAGCCCTTTATTCTCTAACCTTTGGTTATATAATATGAATAACTGCGTGTTTCAAAGGACTGTTGGGGTTACTAAGTGAAATAAAACATTAAAACACTCATATTGGCATCTAGCTCAATAAAAGCCTTTTCTATCTTAGTGCCAACTAATTATAAAGATCATCCTAAAGCTTGGAGTGGATGTAATATTTTGCACTATAAACAGTATGGGGATTCTTGTTTGTCGATGTACTTGGTAAGAGTCTGTGTAACTTTCTGAATATTTCATTCTGAAAATGAAAGTATACGAAATTGGTTTTCATTTCCATTCCTCCAATTATTTGTGAAGTTTAGCATTGCTTCATATTTTTCTTCGGTATCTAGGATTGAACTACCATGAATCAACTTTTCTCACCTGTTACCTGTTTTTCTATGATTTTCCTACTTTCTTGTCCCAATATGCTTTAAATATTAAATCCTAACTACTTTCAGATGTCAAATGCTTTTTCATTGTCATTTTAAATTTCATAGCATATCGGATTGAAAATAAAATCTTCCTATACTCAAATCATTGTTTGCCTTTATTATGTATACTATTTTTTTTTTTTAATGGCTGCACCCATGGCATATGGAAGTTTTCAGGCCAGGGACTGAATCCGAGCTTTAGCTATGACCTACACAGCAGCAGCAGCAAAATCAGATGCCCCAGAGTTTCCTTCTAAAACAAAGTATAAAACAAAATATCCATGTTACCAGAAAATCAGCATTGCTAACATTTATACTTCATATACTATCACAAAAACAAGGTGGATCACTAACCCACTGCACCACAGTGGGAACTCCTATTATATGTATTTTTATGAATTGTTTTAGAAAATACTTCTTATCTCTTCAAGTCATGTAAACTGTCCTTGGTTATTCTATTAGTGGTTTCTATTTTTATTGTTAGGTCGTGAGATCATTTTAGAGGTTTTTTTTTTTTACATTTGTGCTAAAAGTTAGACTTTTCCCCTCATGTAGGTAGAGAGGATTTCCTGATCACTCTCAGCTAGTCCATTCCTGGCCCACACTGACAAAAAAATGTAACTCCTATCATATACCAACCCCCATGCATACAAGTTTGTTCTAGGCCTATTTTCCAGCTCCACTGTCTGACAGTTCCTTCCTAAGTTTATATGTCACCAGTTTTATTCCACACACATAGTATGTCATATCTTGCAGGGCAAGTACCTCATATGTGTTCTTTCCTGTTTATATATTATTAAGATTCAGATGCAGTTTGAAAAAGTTTCTGAAAATATACTCGCTAAAATTTCAAATAAGGTTTGATAGAATTTTCAGTTTAAAATAGACAAAATTAACATCTTAAAATTAATGTCATAAAATTAATGCCATGTTTTAATGACATTCTTTTAGACCTGTTAAAAGTTTTAAATGTTTCCTAAAGGCCTTGAATCTTTCTTCTTTGGTTAATTCACGGGTACTTTAAATTTCTATTTTGAGTGGTATTTTAAGTTCTATTTTCTAATATTAATGGTATATAAAAACTGTCATATAGTTTAATCTTTTATCTAGCAAGCTTTCTGAACTGGGTTGTTTGAAATATTTGTGTTAAACCTATTGAATCCCCTGTGTGGGGGTGTCTATCACTTTTTAAAAATGACTCTGGTTTTTTACCTATTCCTGGGTAACATGGAGATAATAACTGGCATAATTTTAATGTACTTTATTAATATTTAATTTAGAATTTTTATATCTCTAGTTAATAGGACAATGAACTTACCTTATTATAACATTCTCAGCTAGTATTACAACCACTATTATAGTAACTACGTAAAGTTAACAGTGGCTTAATTTGGGTTCTCCCTCAAAAAACTCCAGAACCTGAGAAGTAGGTTTAGGCAGCATATTTGGGAAGGGATACGAGTAGGGGGAGAGAGAGAGGAAAGAAGGAAAAGCCCAAAAAAGATTTGTTTCAAAGCTACTGCTGTGGGATTTGGAGATCAATTCTGCTCTAGTCCCCTGAGGGATACAAAGAATATCTTCCAGAAATATCTGTAAGACAGGTGGAGTACCTGCCAGATCCCTAGTCTAATGGAGCAAGGCTTGACTTCTGGAGTGTTAAGTCCAACACTTGTAGGCTACCTTTGGTATGTGGATCCAATAGACATTTAGTGCCTTGGTAAAAGTCCCAGATAGAAAGCATGCAGGTGGTCAGCAGGTTGGTCTCAGCTTGAATATCATCTCCTACTGATATTTGAAGTGGGAAGTACTTTACTATTATCTACTCCTTTCTACTCAGATCCACTTGTGTTCACTTTGATCTGTCACCGAGGCTTTAAGCTTGAAGTCATCCTCAATACGTATTAAAGCCAAAATGCAAGCCAATTTGTAAAAAGCTACAATCAATACTTTTAAAACTGACGTAAGGCTTTTAATTATATTGATCATTTTTCTCTTCTAGTGCCCTTTTCAGACTTCTTAACCATTACTAGCATTTCTACTTTTCCAGGTAACTTTCCACAATGGGCTGTCTGGACCTTTAACCCTGAGATCTGAATCCCTTTTGATCAGTTCATGGTTACTGTAACTGTCTCTTCATCATCACTGGGCACAGAAGTACCAGTAGATGCCCCAGAGTTTCCTTTTAAAACAAAGTATATAACAAAATATCCATGTTACCAGAAAATTAGTATTGCAAACATTTATACTTCATATACTCTTTTATTGACTCTGCAAAGCCCCATGAGATTTTTGTTATGAAACTTGTTTAGAAAACAGTATTTAATGTCTGCTTATTTGTGACTCATACGGATTATTAACTTGAATGTATTTTTAGATATTTAAAAAACTGTATTATAATTGATAATGTTTTATATATATTTATTAAAATATTGTAAAGTACTAGGCCAAAGAGAACAAACCTTTGACAATTTCTAATATATATCGTCTGCTGCAAATATACATCCTTTAAAGGTTTTATAAAAGATCTCATATTTGAGTCCTTTAAAGGACAATGTAAGAATTTAGAGCAAAGAAAAACAGTACACATTGTGAACATTTTAATGAGCTGGTTTCCACATGAAAACTTGAAGCATATAAGACAAACAAGCTTTTTTCATTTCAGAGTAGGAGATGGGCACAGAACTCAGCTCAGAAAGCTAGTAAGACCTTACTCCAGTCAGCCCCTGGCATCAGCATTAATCCATGTTGATGAACCTCACCGCATTAATTTGGCATTAAATTTTACTCCTTTACCAATTTTCATGATTTTCAGGTACAAGAAACTTAGAATGACAAGAATTTTATAATTGTTTTACTAAATTTCCAGTTCTAGAATTTATTTCCTATTTCAAATCCATGTAATTTTAAATCCATTTTATGGGTGAAAACAAACTATTACAAAGAAAGCAAATTACTGATAACACAGAAGCCTCTTAGAATGGTCAGTGCTCCAGCTGCATTCTTTTCAATCCACTCCCTTAGGTTATGCCTATTACATATTCAAAGAAAATCATGGACATAGAGAGCAGACTTGTGGTTGCCAAGGGGCAGGGGGAGGAAGTGGGATGTACTGCGAGTTTGAGGTTGATAGATGCACACTATTGCCTTTGGAATGGAAAAGTAATGAGACCCTGCTGCATAGCACTGGGAACTATATCTAGTCACTTATGATGGAGCATAATAATGTGAGAAAAAAAGAATATATACATGTATGTGTGACTGGGTCATCTTGCGTACAGTAGAAAATTGACAGAACACTGTAAGCCAGCTATAACAGAAAAGATAAAAATCACTATAAAAAATAAATCATGACAAAAAAAAAAAAAAATCAATGACTCAAATGTTTCCAAATATTTCTACTTATTTTTTTTCCATTTTTATTAGAGCACTTCAAACTTCAGAACAATATAGTTATAACTTCAATCCAAATTTTAATAGTACTTTGAAAAATGCCCCCTTTACATATGTTACAACTAGTAGCAATTTAAGATAAATTTTTTTCTTGGTCTTCTCAAAATATCTCATTTCTTTCTCAGTTGGTAAATCAATACATAATGTCATTTGTAAAATATAAGGCGTTTTAAGAAATGTTTTCTCAATATTTCCTAAAAATTGTTATAGCCAAGAACAAGTCTGAAGTGACACTATTTTCATAAAGCTGTGTAGATACTAAAACAAGAATAAAACTATGATCTCATTTTCCATATTTTCCAGACAATTGTTAGATTTCAATGAAACACTGCTGCCCAGTTATTATAAAAATGTTGTGAAAAAATGCTCAAGATATTCCATAGGGCATACAAATTATTCCAGGTTTTCTAAAATTTAAGCACATCTGTGGTACATGGAAGTTCCCAGGGCCTACGGATCAAATCAGAGCTGCAGCTGAGGCCTACCTCACAGCCACAACAATGCAGGATCCTGGCCACGTCTGTGACCTATGGCAGCTTGTGGCAATGCCAGATCCCACTGAGCAAGGCCAGGAATCAAACCCACATACTAATGGCCACTATGTCGGGTTCCTAACCTGCTAAGCCACAATGGGAATTCCTCAAGTCTGCTTTTGACTATAGTAATTCTATAAATGCTTTTAAGGATCAACATGACAAACTCCATGAAGAACTTAAGAAGAATTAACCTTTAAAGTACTTTGAATCTTCTAATTAATAGATTTTCTAAAGAACATTGTATTCTTTTTTTTTTTCTTTTGAATGCTAAGGAGCAATAGAAACTACCCCTGCCCGCCCCCCCACCTGACTCCGCAATACTCAGGCGAATAAGAACTTTTCCTTAACCACAGGGGTCAAACTATGGTTTTCAGGTCATGCCCAGCCTCCTGTTTTTTAAATAAAGTTTTATTGAAAAGCAGTCATATCCCCTTATGTGCTAGTCAGTGGCTCCTTTGGTGATACTACTGCTGAGTGAAGTATTTGAGATAGACCAAATGGCTTGAAAAGCAAAATAGGTTTATTCATTATACTCTTACAGAAAAGTTCATGCATTTTCATATTTGCCTTAAGTTTTCTGATTTTGTAGTCATGTGCTTATGAAGATATTTTAAAAGTAAATGTTGCCTATAAAATTTTTGTGTAATAGATGAAGAATTTCTAAAATTTTACTAAAATATTGATTATTGTGAATTATCTGTTGTCAACTTGGCATCAATACCATCTCCTTTTAAGGTTTTCTTCGGATCACTGAAAATAAAAACTTTGTTTTGTGTAATTATCTTTCCTTGTGGTTCTAGGTTAGAATATTCCAATGGAAGATACCAACACAGGACTTGGAATTAGGAAGATGAGATATTAATCTGGAGATGGGTGGGGCTAGATTATAGATAGGCATGAGATTTGTAGATTAACTAGTGAGCTTGTGGAAACCAGTGTTTCACTGCTTCAGACCCAAAAAACTAATGAGATCTCCAGAGACAGAGGTTGCCTGCAGCTTCCCAATACACCTGTGGGACCATCTTCACTGATGCTTCAGACTACGAAACTATCACGGACTGTGCTTTCCTAATGGCTATTTAAGCCCCTGATCTATTTAAGCCTCTGATCTACATATTCAAATATCTAGAATATATTGAGTAACTTCTATTCTCACAAACTTTTAGTATCTAGGAAAAAAGAAATGCAGAAATAAAAACTGAAGCTGTTCGCTGATTTGATTAGATTTGAAGTTAATCACGACCTCAAAGCCAGTACAAGATAGGTCAATGGGGGTTCATCGCTTGCAGTAGGAAACAGTAATTAAATAATCACTCAATGTTGCCAGAACACAAATGCATAAAGCAAGGATTTCTGAGACCAAGTGGTTACGGCAATAGCATAATGAACATAAAACGTACAAGACTGTCGCATAGGGTGGGCCTGCTATTCCTTAGTCTACAGCAAAACTTGAAGAAAATAAGTGACAATACATCTGAATTTTAATTCATTGTTCCATTTATAAGTAGAAAATCCAGGGACTCCTATGATTGAAAAAAAAAAGTTTTATTTTATGTGGTTAAGGCACAACATTCTTTTTTTAAACAAAATAACGTCTTATTCCATGGATGGCTGAACTGTAACGCAGTCACAGCTTTGTCAGTTGTTTATGTTAGTATTAATGTGTTTTGAGGAAAGAATGGAACCACAGGGATTGGAAGGAGATGATTTAGGCATATTCCAGTGAATTCGAGTATTTCGAAGCCCCCCAAATATATTAGCTGTCACTCCCTACAGAGATAATTTCTCCCTTTCTGAGGAAGTTGTCTATCCCTTGCCAGAGTACTAGGTCATGGCTTCTTGAGTCAGTTGATGCCTAGAAAGAAAATGCTCCTTATTCAAGACCTGCGTGTGCTCGTCTTAACTTGAGGTACTCAGCCAAATTCAAAATTCAAATTCTTTCCAGGCAGATATGTCTGACCCAGAAGAACGTTCATACACATAAAATGCAGTTTTGAGAATATATATCAGTAGAAAGTGAGATGGGGGAAGAGTGTGGGAATGGATTTTAAAGGAACTATACCAAAGAGTCATAACATAGGACTGGACAAAATGCTGTGATATTGGTACAGGAAACAGAATTCTGGACTCATTTTAGCTCAGGTATACTGCTTGCCTGATTGACTGAAACATTTTCCCAATAGTGAACTACCTTAGAACTTGAACATTACAGAAAATGTGAGTATAGAGTCAGGAATCCAAAATGTCAGGGAAATGGAAATATCAAACACCTTATTTAAGGTCTTCTGAAATAATTAATTTCCTAGAACACTTGAGGTGTCCCTGAGAGATATTTCTGATTTAACAGTCTATCGACCTTCTGCATTAAGAGTCCAAAGCAATCAAAGTCCTCTCATCTTATTCTCTATCAAACTCAGATAGATCTATTCTTTGCATTGAGGGTAGATTTCAGGTTTGCTTTTTGTTTCTTTAAATAGATATAGAGAGTCTCTGGCAGTCAAAGGACTAGCTCCTTTAATATCAGAAGCTAAACTAAAACCAGATAACCTCTTTGGGGAGAGTTCAAATGGTTAACTGACCCCATATTCTTCTAATTTAGAAAAGTCAGTATCAGGTTCCTAAAGGTACTATCTCAGGCTAAATTATGTTTCCATAATACCCAGGACACTTACCCAAACACATAGCAGCATAGTGGTATGAGAGAATGTCATCTTATTTTGAATCTCACTGGGATGCCAGACAGACTATTTACGTAAAATTAATTCAAATAGAAGATTCTTTGGAGGCAGTGCTTAGGCATCACTCAATGCTATGTTGTGTGAGAAAGGAGGTTGGGGTATAAATGATACCCCAACACCAACCATCTCCTCTTTCACTAAATGGCATTTTAAAGTGCTTCCTTCTTGAATGTTTATAACATGACACAGGGCAGCTCCAATACCCAGGACTTGAGATATCTCTTTCTCCACCTATTATTGCCAAAACATCTTAACCATGTTTTGCTGTTTATGGTTTTGCTTCTGGTGCTAAGAAAGTGATTTGTCTAGTAAAATAGTCTTCACAATATTTAGTTGTGTGCCCTAGATGCTACTGTCACTACCTCTTTCTATGGCAAAGTCTAGGCCAGGAATTCTTTACCTGAATTAAGTCGACTGCAAAGTCACTTGAGGCACAAAAAAAAAAAAAAAAAAAAAAAAGGAAAAAGAACATGAACCCCAGGTTCTAAATCCAGAGATTCCCTTTAGTTGGACTGGTTTAATACCTGGGCAGTTACTCAGATGACTTTAGTATGGAGACAAGTTTGAAAAACTACAGGTTTAGCCTCCTTAAACCTGTCACCTAATGATATTTATCACTTCAAACACCTGAAAAAATCAACTACATAGATTCAACTGGGAAAAAAATAAAATCACTCTGCATGGATTCCTGAAATGACATTGCTGCTAATTCTAAACTCTGTTTCTCAGACTAGTGGATCAATAACTTCAGCTACCCAAGGCACTCTCCCCTCCATTTCTGATTCCACACATTTTCAGTCACACATTCAGAAACAAGAAATGTAGGTTTTATATATTGGTGTATAGGCATCAAGCTGAAACTCACAAAATCAGTTATTATTTTCACTCTCAGACCCTATCTCCAGCCATGTAGTTCCAAGGTTTGTCAAAGACTGTTTTCTTCTCTGGGTCTAAACCCAGTTGAGGGGTAGCTGGTCTAGTGCCTCTCTTCAGGTCTCAAAACTAATGGTTTACAAAGGGAAAACGTGTGGGGGATAAACTAGGGGTTAAGACTGATATATACACACTGCTACATATAAAACAGATGGGTAACAAGGACCTACTGTACAGCACAGGGAAATTTACTCAATGCTGTGTAATACATATATGGGGAAATTATCTGAATCTGAAAAGGAATGGATATATGTATAACTCATTTAGTTTGCGTATGCCTGAAATTAACACAACTTTTAATTCAACTATATGCCAAAAAATTAGAAAAAAACACAACTACCACATTAGTTATAAGTATATCTAATTTTCCCTGCCCCGATACATAATTTTTGTTAGTCATTCCTCAATAAAGCTGGAAATTTTTTCTACTATGTGTCTTTTTAGGGCCACAGCTGCGGCATACAGAAGTTCGTCTTTTTAAGGCTCACATTCCAGCACATGGGTCGAATGAGAGCTGGAGCCTCTGGCCTACACCACAGCCACGGCAGATATGAGCCATGTTTGTGGCCTACACCACAGCTCATGGCAACGCCGGATCCTTCACACACTAAGCGAGGCCAGGAATCAAACCCACATCCTCATGGATCCTAGTTAGGCTCGTTAACTGCTGAGACACAACGGGATCTCCTTTAGCTAATTAAAAATAAATAGTTTACAGCTAGAACTCCCTAGTGTTGCATATCAGATGCCATCTTGACAGTCTAGCAATAGGTAGAATATATTTTTCTATTTATCTTTCCTAAAAGGCCTATGAACTTCCACCTTTCTCTGCTGAGAAAGCTTTCAATTTAGTGTGCACACGGATATTATCTGGAAGACTTTGAAGTGTTTCCATGCCCAGGTTACACCTCAACCATTTCAGTCAGAAACTCTGGAAGGTAAACAGGCTTTTAAAATCTCCACCACCCTCTCTATATCAGTGAGGCTGGGCCTGCTTACCAAACCCCACAAGATGCTGTACTATCCTCAGGCTGAAGCCCTCTTGCAGCCTGTGTTCACTTAGGAGACAAGCAGTCAGTGCAGCATATTATAAAAACAGCTCTGTGGGCAAAAGGGTAACCCCATAAGCTTTAGCTATTTAAACTACTGCCCATGGCAGGCCTAAAGACTTAGAGAATTAGCTTCTTAACCATTGTTATAGTGAGTTACCCGAAAACTAGTATTTTATAACAAATTAAACTTACGTGTTTACAGTTCTGGAGGTCCGAAGTCCAGAAAGGGCCTACTTGGAATAATATCAAGCTGTTCCTTCTGGAATCTCTGTGAGAGAATCTCTTTTCTTGCCTTTTCTAGCTTCCAGAGGCCAAATTCATTTCTTGGCTTGTTGGGCCCGTCCATCTTTAAAACCAGCAATCACACCACTCTGACTTGTTTCCGGCTTTCTCTTATCTGACTCACCTGCCTCCCTCTTCAATTTATATGGACGCCTGTGATTACGTACATTGGCCCACCTGACTAATCCAGCTTACTCTCTACGATGAGATACCACCTCACACCTTTCAGAATGGCTCTTATTAAAACGACAAAACATAACAAGTGTTTGGCAAGGGTGTAGGAAAAAGGGAGCCCTGGCGCACTGTTGGTGGGAATGTAAATTGTGTAGCCACTGTGGAAATGGTATGGAGGTTCCTCAAAAACCTGAAGACAGAACTATTATGTGAGTAGGCAATTCCACCTCCGATATTTATCTGAAGAAAAAGAAAACACTAATTCAAAAAGATACATGTTAATTGTTAATTGCATGTTAATAATCACTATTCACAATAGCCAAGAAATGGAAACAACCTAAGTGTCCACTGATAGATGAATGCATAAAATGATGTTAACACATACACACACACACACAAACACACTCACACACTCACACATAATGGAATATAACTCAGCCATTAAAAAACAGAATGAAATCCTAGCATTTACAGCAATGTAGATACACCTGGAGAGTATTATGATAAGTGTAATAAGTCAGAGGAAGAAGACTATGGTATGACCACTTCTATGTGGAATCTAGAAAATAAAAAGACACATAGATACAGAGAACAAACTGGTGGTTATCAGAGAGGAGAGGGGAAGGGGATAGGTGAAAAAAGTGAAGGGGATTAGGAGCTACAAATTTATAGCTATAATATAAATAAGCCATGGGGATGTAATGAACACACAGGGAATATATATAGTCAATAACATTGCAACAATTTTGAGGATCGACAGTAACTGTTCTTATTTTTTATAAAGTATGAAAATAAACAAGCACTATGCTGTACACCTGAAATTAGTAGATTATCATATGCTAATTTAACAATTTTGAAAAATGACCAAAAATAAGTTGATAAAAAGTGAACTAATTCCCAGTTGCCATCTTGTTTTCTTTTTCAGCCACATTGCTGGCATTTATTCATATATGGATACTAGGTACACCTTATGCGTAGAAAAATCCACATAAAATGAAATACTACATATTTCAAATTTAGCAACATACTGAGAAAATACAAAATTACCAACTAAATAAATATAATCAAATGCAATTAACTTTTATCAGTTGATAGAAAATATTGCTTTTATATTTTCTTGACAGACAGCAGAATCAATTTCATGATAATATAGAACTAGAAGCAGCTTAAACAACTGAAGTGCTCATGGATATTTTATTTATTCTTTACTAATAAAATTTTCTATTTAATATTACTTATAATTTTCTCTAGAATGCATTAAATAGGAGGTGAAACATTTTATAATATGCAAAAGACGATTACCTACACAGTTTTTGAAAAATTAATCATTACATATAAATACTCTAGAAAAAAATGCAGGCATGTAGGAAGCACTCAAATCTTGATATTATAAATGTTGACATTATAGAAGTTTTCATAGAGTGGTAGTGGGAAAAAAGCTGCAGCAGGTTAACAGAAGTCCAGTAGAAAGAGAAGTTTTTAGACACATGCAAATCACTCACATTGTCAAGAATTACCACCTTATTGCAACTATAGATACACGTAAAAGTATGGCCAACCTCTCTAAAACCCCATATTTGGAAAAGGAAATGAGCAATGTGCAAAGGAAGAAGGTACTGGAAAGCTACAAAATTAATATCAATTATTGATACTTTAAGGAATATTGAAGCCCTAGTTCATCATAATATGGTCTCTCAAATATTCGCAATCACTGTTCTTTAAAAGAAGGAGTAATATATTATGATGACCAAAATTTGAGTGGATGGAATTCAATTATGTTATATTTAATTCAATTTATATTAACTCAGATCCATATTTAACTACCACTGTTTATTAGACATGTAAAGACATAGTACACTTTCAGCTCCTGAATCCTGCTGTAGGGGAAAGAGATGTATTTATTCATAAATTAGTACATTATATTGTCATACATGTCACAATAGTGGCATAGAAAGGAATTGTGCCAGGAAATTATTAATAGCATAAGTTACCTTTGAGTTAGTATTTAAAGAATATACAAAAAGTTGAAAAATAAAGAATAGAATTAAATATTTTCAAGGGAGAAAAAACACCAAGAAACATATTAAGTTTAAATAAGAATGTAATTAAGTAGCAGGACTTCTCTATGTCAATTTAGAGCAACAACTTTGGCCTAATCTAAGAGTGAAACAGATCTTAGGATTCATTTTCAGCTGTATTTTATCCTCTAGAATGTATTTATTATTTAAATCCATAAAGTAAATGGTGATGCCTTGTTAGGATGACTATTCTTTATCTATGTATTTATCAATCCTGGAAGTTCAACTCAGAGGTTGCTTTTATAGCACTGATCAATCAAAGTCTGTTGCTCAAGTGCCTTGGGCCTCCTTCAAACATAGCATTATTTGCTTAATTTATCAGGTTGATTACAAAGAAAAACTTGTTCTTGCATCTGAATATATAGTAGATTCTGACTATCTCAGAGACTTTTATAAATCTGATAAATTACTTAAAGAACATTCTTGGGTCAAGCTATGCATTTTTATATTTACTTTACACTCTCTCTTGGGTAGCATTTAGGTTGTTTTCAATTGCTGGCTATGGTAACACTAAATATCATGCCATTTTATGTATGCTTTCCTTTTATTTTAATCTTTTTCCTCAAAAACTTTCCTCAGGAAAGAAGTAGAATTGAATCCAATTGTGTGAATATTTTTAATATCCATGATACACAGCACCAAATTGCTTTCTGAAAAAGCTGTGTTGATTTCCATTTCCAGTACGAGGTAATTATGTTTCTTTCTCTGTCCCCTTTTCAGTCAGAAGTGATTTATTTATGTGGTCAAATAACCCCAATCTGTGCTCTGAAGCTCACACTAAAGTATCAGAAAACTTTTACATAAAGCAATAGTTTTATTTCCAATTTAAAAATAGAACAATCTGTGCATAACACAACACAGCAATATTTTAAATAATTAGAGATAAAAGTTAATGCCTTTAAGTATGGAGTATTTTTTTCAAAATTAAAACCAAGAGAATCAGAAGTGAAATATTAGCTAAAAATAGTGAATAGCATACTCACTGTTATAAATTTTTTTTGGAATATTTTCAAAACTTTTCATTGTTTTATTAAAAATATAACTAAATTGGTGTTCTCTTCTTTGCTCAGTAGTCAATGAACCTGACTAGGATCCATGAGGATGCGGGTTTGATCCCTGGGCTCGCTCAGTGGGTTAAGGATCTGGCGTTGCCATGAGCTGTGGTGTAGGTTGCAGATGCGGCTTGGATCCCACGTTGCTGTGGCTGTGATGTAGGCCAGGCAGCTGCAGCTTCAATTTGAACCCTTGCCTGGGAACTTCCATGTGCAACATGTACAGTCCTAAAAAAGGAAAAAAAATTAACTAAATTATCTGATTATTGAATTTCCTAAGCTAGAAAATGGAGTGTATCTGTATGCATATACACAGATGTGTATATACGTTTACATATGCAAACCCTGAATTAATCACCTTATATCAACTCTGCCTGATTTCTTAGCATCCAGAGGTCTAGAGTCATCAGAATGACAGCAGGTAGGTGTGACTCTGGCAGAAGGGGGGTAATCTGTTTTTGGCCTCATCCTGCAAAGAGAACCTATATCCTCCATTCTAGAGCCTTCAAAGATTCTGGACTGTAAATGAGCCTGTTCAGGTTGGTCCCGTCCTTAGCTGAATTTTCATCTTTCATTTTTTTCTGTTGTTCAATTCCTGTTTATTAATCTCTCATCAGTGTTCAAATTATGTTGCCAGCTCCTGTCTGCTGTCTCTCTGGTTGTTTATTCTCTTTGTGTGTATACGTGTGCGTGTTTATTCTTACACTGTGATATCAGAGGAGTTTCAAGAGAAATTAAAGATTAACATTGCGTTTAATCACCAAATTTAAAATTTCTAATTTAAATTCATTCTTTTGATTTTCTTGATCAATATTACTATATATATATATATATATATATATATATATATATATATATATATCTTATGAAATCACTAGCTTTTGTCTGCTTGGCTCCGAAGTCATTAACTTATAATTTCTATTTTATTATTTGTCTTTCCACTGCTATTTCTCTTACTCTATTTTTGTTTCCCTAACTTTTATTTAAACAGTCACTCATTTTCTTCTACTTACAAATGTAATGATTTAAGGCTTGAATTTTCTAATGTCTGCTTATATATGTCCCACAATTTTTGATATGAGTATTTCAATTAGTGTTCAGTTCTATTTTCCTATTTCCATTCCAATACATTTAATCTATTCATGCAGTTGTATATGAAGATTTCCTTCTTTTTTATAGTCTCTAATTGATTTTCATTGTGTTTAGTATGAAAATAATTCTTTCACATTTGTTAACATTTACTTTGTGCTTTTTCATGTGATTAATTTTGAAAATAGTTCAGGTTTGTTTGAAAATATGCATATATATATCTGATGGGTTAGTGTAAAATTTCTTTTGTCCATTAGATAAGATGATACTTAATTTTATTAATCAAATTTTCTAAATCATTATTCTTTTTAAGCTAGTTCCATAACAATATCAATAGAGACATAACTTTCTCTTACTCTACATTAGAATTTGTAATATTGTTCTTGTAATTCTAACAATTACTTTTAAAGCTATTTTACTAAATTATACATGATTATATTTTCTATCTTCTTTTAAAATTGTATCTGTTTACATTAGTTTCAACAGTGCTTGAGATTTTCTACGTAAGTAATCATGCCATTTGAAAACAGAAACAATTTATTTGTTTCCAATGTTTTTGCCTGTTACATGTTTTACTTCTTTTTTTTTTTGGATAATTGCACTGGCTAGATATTCCAATAATATACTCAGCGAGAGTGGAAACAATGAACATCTTTGCCTTGGTCAGAATGTTTTGGGCAAAGCGTTCATTATTTTACCATTAAGAGGAATATTAGCTATAGCGTTTCTAATGTGCTCCTAATTAGTTTGAAAAAGTTTTCATCCATTTATAGTTACTGTGAGGTTTTTAGCATGGGTTCAGTTTTGTTAAATGTGTTTTTTTCTGCATGTAATGATTTGTCAAGTGTCCCCCACCTCCTTAACTTAGTTGATATATTGAATTACATTGAAGAGTTTTCAACCATCAATCCAGGCTTATATTTTTTTGGATAAACCCCACTTGGTTTGACTGTGCCAGCAGCATGTAGAAATTCCTGGGGCAGGGATTGAACCCATGTCACAGTTAGCAACCCAAGACACTGCGGTGAACCAGATGCTTAACCCACTGTGCCACTAGGGAACTCCCTATTTTCATTTTCATATACTGTTGGATCCAATTTGTTAGTAATTTGATGTTTTTATATCTTTATTTATGAGGAATAGTGGGGTTTTCTTATTCCATGTCTACTTTTGGTATCAGTGTAATGCTGGCCCCATAAGGTGAATTAGAAGTTTTATATTTTAAATATATCCTTGAATAGTTTAACTTTTGATTTAACTTACCAGTAAAACTCTCTGGATTTGGAGTTTGTTGAATGTTTTAAACTATGAATAGAATTTCATTAATAGATACAGGATTGTTCAGGTTATCTCTTCTTGAGTAAGATTTAATGGTTTGTATATTTCAAAATATTTGTCCAGTATAGCCAAGTTGTCAGATTTACAAGGATAAAATAGTTTGTAATATTCCTCTACTATCTTTGCTTTTTTCTCTCTTTCTTTCTTTCCTTCCTTCCTTCCTCCCTCCCTTTCTGTCTGTCTGTCTGTCTGTCTATCTTTTTAGGGCTGCACCCGCAGCATATGGAGGTTCCCAGGCTAGGGGTCAAATTGGAGCCGTAGTCACTCGCCTAGGCCACAGCCACAGCAATGCGGGATCCAAGGCACATCTGTGACCTACACCACAGCTCATGGCAACATCAGATCCTCAACTCACTGCGCAAGGTCAGGGACTGAACCTGTGTCCTCATGGATACTAGTCAGATTCGTTTCTGCTGAGCCATGATGTGATCTCTGAACCGCTATCATCTTTTAAATGCCAGTAATTCTGTAGTGATGATATCACTCTCATTTCAGATATTTGTTATCTGCCTCTTCTCACTTTTTTCTCCATCATTCTAGCTGGAAGGTAACCAATAATGAATTATGTTTTCACCAATTTTGATATGAAAAAGTCCCTATTTACACATATATTTTAACGATAAAGCCAGATTAGCAAATGGTTTTGGAAGCCCTAGGTAGCTCTCTTGGTCTTTAATCATAAATCTGAAGCTTGAAAGTGTTAATGTACTATAGTGGATAATTACATCTTAAAAGAGCACAGGTTTTTCTATTTTAATGCCTGATGATTTCAGTTTGTAAAAGTGTAGAGTAATACTTGAAAATACTAATGGCAGTAGAGAACCTGACTTAATTCCAATGAGATAGTTTATATTCTTCAATCATTTCTGATGAGCCAAGAGGAAATGTAAAAAAAATCTACATTTATAACAAACAATTAAGCCCCCTAATTACTGTGATCTGCATTCTAATTACATATTTGCTTTTCAGGGCTAAATTGATATGAACATAAACTGTACAAGAATTTCTGGTAATTAAGTTAAAAATAATTAGTGCATCTCCTATTAGCCACTGTGTTAGTATGTATTCTCTCCTTTAGGGTGAGAAGACAGCATAATAGCTCACAATATTGTAGCCTCATCAGGACTCTCAGTGAAGCGGAGGATATGGTGGGAAAAGATAACCATGTCCTTAATTCTCAGCAGAGAGCAAATACATCTGGTTAGAAAATGGCTTCATATACAATGACAATTTCTCTCTGTGCTATGTATTTTACGATTGACCTTTGTCTATGTTTACTGCATTTAAGTTAAAATTCAATAACACATTAGACCTGTCTTTGAGGGTTTAGTAGGATATCAAAGCCATAATTCTAAAGAGGGGAGGACTCTTCAGGAAAGCAGGTTCAAACCAATCTATCCACTTTTCCAAGCAAAACTTCATCCTAAGGTTTGGAGTTGCTCACATCCTCAGACACTGTCACATAGCCTGTGCTTATTAACTATTTTTTTGAACCTATTGGAAGGGATTATCTACCTCTGAGGATTCTATCTAATAAGATTTCTGTCACATATATCTGATTTTGAGCCTGGATATCATAAAATGCATCATTATTTACCCTGAACTGAAATGTTGTCTCCTTATACCCTTGACCCTTCTGTGCAATTGCTGCCTTCTTAAGATGAGCAAAGCAACTCTAATCCCTTTCTAAATCACACACACGCAAAATCTTTCCAAAGACAGTTACCAAATGACTTTTCTTCTTAACTCCCTGATTCCTCAGATTTTTCTTCAGACAGAAAGCTTTTGAGAAGCTTCATTATTTGGCTTTTTTTTCCCTCTTCAGTTACACTAGAAATTTTCATTACTCATCTTTGGTTGTGTATATTTTATATATATAATGTAGTAGCCACCCCCAAAGTATAAGGGTCAGTTCCTGATAATTCCTCTGAAAGAGTACTATGAACATATATGACCATGTTACAGAATAAAAATAATAGGACCTAAATAATAAAAAATGACCTTTTATCCAACCCAAGAACATTTTTTTCTAATGGTTGTATTTTGTAACTCATCATCCAGAACCATTTATCTCCACAGACTGTAGAAGATGCTTCCCTTAAGCTGTTTTTCCAAAAATGGAGTCTGTTAATAGATTGAACTGTGTCCTTGAAAATAGATCTGTTTAGGTCTGAACACTGGTACCTGTAAATTTGTCCTTATTTGGAAACAGAGTTGTTTTTGCAGATATAATTGAATGAATGAGGTCATTTTAGGAAGGGGAGTGGCAATTTAGTATAACTGGTAGTGTTAAAAGAAGAGAGAAATTTGGACACAGACCCAAGGAAAACATCATGTGAAGACAGATAGCAAATGGAGACAGACATCTATAAGCCAAGGAACACCTGGGGCTATCAGAAGTCAGGAAGAAATTTACCTAGAGTCTTAGGAAGCAGCACACTGATGACACCTAAATTTCTATCTCCATAACTGAGAGAATAAATTTCTGTTTCAAGCCACCTGGCATTTGTTATGGCAGCCCTGAGAGTCAAAGGAATTATAGTCGAACAACTTAGTTGCTATGGTAATTTGGTTTCTTGTCTTCAAAATTAGATTTAGGATGTACTCTGACTCTAGCATCTTCTTGAGGTTATTGACTAGGGACCTTATCCAGTTGTGGACTTTCACATTTCCTAAAGTTGTCTATAAATGTCTGTGTCAAATACTGAGCGAAAGACAAGCCTTCAAAGAAGAAAGCTGGGCGGCTGAAGGCAGAGCTGAGACTGAAGAGACACTATCTCTCTAGGCTTCCATCTCTTTGGATTGATGTACTAGGAGTATAACCATAGTTGATGGTAACCTTTTATTTGATGTTAATCATCACTTTCTGGTTTTCTAGGTTTTGTTTGTTTTATTAGTCATGCTGAAAAGGTAGGAAAAAGAGGGACATTGCACGAGACCATGATTTAAAAAATTAAGAAATACTGCTTTGGCAATGGACCACGGGGTAGATGAGAGTAAAGAGATGCTGGAATCAAGGAAATGGACTCTAGGATTTTTGTTGCGCAACTCTATTTGTGTAAAGTAACAACCACAATCTATAGAAAAGAAACTACATGCTATTTCTAGGTTAAATTTCTAGAGAAAAAACTTGGTATTGGAGGATCCATACATTATTTTCAATATATTAGGAACAAAAAGAGAGATGTTTAAAAGTTACCCATAATAAGATGAGTACTGTTTTAAAATTTTCAGGTTTATTTTGTTTTGTCCTAAATGAAATAAACTTAGTTTTCAAACCTTGAATAAGTAACGGGAAAAAATGAAAATTTTAAATGTCTATTCATTTTTAATGAGCAAAACAGTGTTAGAGAAAAATTACATAAAGGGTTTTTGATGGTGGCAGCTCAGGGTCATTGCCTTAGGCCTGCTTCAGTCTCCACGGTATGTACTCAGAGGTGGCCTGTTACCCTGCTGTCTGCTCATTCAGCAATCTCAATTAGAGGGAGAAACAGAGCCAAGGTTATTTCTTCTTTTTTTCAGAATTGAGAATGATTTTATTTTCAGAGAAATATGTAACTGCTACTCTAAATTTTATGTGCATTTAAGAGTTAAAAGAATTTTGAAAGTGATGTACTCTATTGCCAAAATATGAAGCTAATTTATATTCATTTATACTGAAAGTAGGACACACTTGACAGCTATTAATCCATACAGTAATTAACATTAGCTTTGCAAGCCGAAGATAATATAAAAAGCTTATGCTGCGATATAAAATGTTTCAATGGATCATAATTAACACACAACTTCAGTTTCTGATTAATCATTTTTTCTTAGATTGTATTATGGGTTATGCCTAATTAATGAAAATGAATATAAAATTTTGGTACTATATGCTGAAAGTCCAAAAAAGAATTATAATTCACTTTGTTATCATTCCTCATGTATAGATTAAAATTTGGATAGTTTCATAGGAGATTACGATTACCACAAAGTCTTGAAATCATTAAAAAAAGTGTTGTTATTATCTCCCAAGAACTTTAAAGAACATATAAAGAGTGCTGCAAAAGGGAAACTGAATTCTTCAATTATACTTATTAACCACTACATATGTGCAGGATTGTCACTCTCTCATTATTTTTTATACGAATAATATTTAATTTTTTAATATTCTCTATAAAATCTACGCCAATATTTTAAGAAAACATTACAAATGTAGTAGCACTGAAATTCATGTCATAATATGTAAAATTAGACATTTCATATATTAGAAATCATTAATTACTTTTCTAAACCGATTCACTATTTACTATTACTAAAATTGCTAAAATACTGTTCTTGTATCCAGAATGCTCCTTTATAATACCAAAAATGATGTAATTTTTTAATTGAAATATGAATGCCAACTAAATTTCTATTGAATGTTAACCCGCTTTTGTAAAATGACTGAAACGGTGAAGATACTGTCTATGAAAGGTGACTTCAGTCCCTTTACTTGTGGTTCCACAAATATTATTAAGACAAGGTCTAAATTCCTTTCCTACCTCAGAGAGAAACTATTGTCCTGTTTCATGAGGACAGATTACATTCCTGGTCTATTTAATCACATGAAATGAATACCACTCTTTCAAAGAAGAATTTTTATAAAGTCAGAAATTTTTACTGCAAATGAACTCCAAACCCTACTGATTAGGAATTAATTTGAGGTTTTGCATATATTTTCCTTTTTTTAATCAAATTAACTTTCAAAGTTCTCAATGATCTATTCATAGCTCTCTATCACCCAACCTAGATACTCATGTGTACCCTGGTATTAATAATTTCTTTAAGGACTCACATGAGCATCTGTAGGTCAACAGGTCATTAAATGCATTTTAGTTTGAACTCAAGGACTACTGATGAAAGGACATAACAGTTTGAATTTATATCTGTATTTTTTAAATTTATTTATTTATTTATTTATTGCTTTTTAGGGCTGCATCCGTGGCATATGGAGGTTCCCAGGATAGGGGTTGAATTGGAGGTCCAGCTACTGGCCTGTGCCACAGCAATGCCAGAACTAGGCTGCGTCTGTGACCTACACCACAGCTCATGGCAATGCTGGATCCTTAACCCACCAGTGTGGCCAGGGATCGAACCTGCAACCTCATGCATGGTTCCTAGTCTGATTCATTTCTGCTGCGCCACAATGGAAACTCCTATATCTGTATTTTAAACAACTAAAAATATGTTGCCTCTGGCAATACCCAACCAATCTGTTTTCTGAACCTATACGTTCTTATTTCATTACATATATAAGTGTGATCACATGGTATTTGTCTTCCTCTGTTTGACTTATTTGACTCAACTGCAAAAGAAAAGGAGAGGTTTCTCTCACTCTTTCTCTTTCTCTCTGTCCTCTTACCCTCCCTCCTTCTTGTCCCTTTGTGAAAAGGACTCAGCACAAGAATGCATATAGAGCCTACGCATTTTTTTATTTTTACTGTTTCTTGTTACAATTCAATGCAAGTTGATTAGCCATTTATTAGTCTGGATTTATTTAATTAAACTAAGAAAACCAAAATGTACAGTAAGAGTTATTTCCTGGGGTTCTGCTTTATTATGAAAATGTGGGCTTTGTGTGGGGTTTGTTGGATTAAATTTAATTATAATGCTGAATTCTTTCCTTAGGCATTTTCTAAACTCTTTACAAGAAAAGTTTAATGTTAAAATAAAGGCATAAAGGCAGTAATTATTTGTCCTAATAGCAGATTTGTGTCTGTACCTTAGTACTTTATTAAAAGAGATTAGCTTGCCAAGGAGACAATTTGTATGATTATTATATTTTGAATATGCCCTCCTTACCTGGGTTACTACATGCAAAGGAGGTGTTGGTAGTGAGTGGTAGCTAGGACCCTTTATATTTATAATTATTGCATATTATGTAAATTTGCACTAATTTGAGAGCCATATTAGGATAATTCATCATAATAGAACCACTTAATAAGTACATCTTAATTGCCCATTGGCCTTGTTTATAATTAAGATTTAAACTTTAAACTCTGCATAATGGTTTTTACCTTTATGTTTTACTGTGTGATGAATAAGTACACACAGAATGTTTTAACTTTTATCAAAATTTTAAAAATATTTACATTTTCATTTAGAAGTCAAAATAATGAAAAGGATAACTTAAAATTTTTACAAATAATTATTCCTAAAATAGTAAACAGAACATTTTTGTTTTTGGAGGCTTTCATTTCATTTTCACACTATCAGTTGATTTTATTCAACGGAAAAACAAAAAATCAAACAGATAGTATAGAATACTTTAGATATCTCCAAAAAACAAACTCAGTCTTTTCACTATTACACTATAGAACTTTTTCTTTTTTTTTGCTGCACCCACGACATATGGAAATTCCTGGTCCAGGAGTTGAATTCAAGCCTCAGCTGCAACCCACGAGACAGCTGTGGCAACACTGGATCCTTAACCCGCTGTGCCACAGTGGGAACTCCCAGTATACAACGGTTTTAATCTTATTCTTAGAGCTTCTTTTTTTTTTTTTTTTGCCTTTTGTCATTTTATGGCCGCGGGTTTATGGCCGCACCCGCGGCATGTGGAGGTTTCCAGGCTAGGGGTCTAATAGGAGCTGTGGCCACTGGCCTGCGCCGCAGCCACAGCAACGCAGGATCCGAGCCGCGTCTGCAACCTACACCACAGCTCACAGCAACGCCGGATCGTTAACCCACTGAGCAAGGGCAGGGATCGAACCCGCAACCTCATGGTTCCTAGTCGGATTCATTAACCACTGCGCCACGACGGGAACTCCTTAAAGCTTCTTGCAAGTATCAATGGTATAATTATTACTAATAATTTGGCCAAGTGTAGGTCTAAATACTTTATAGGCATTTTTGTCATTTAATCCAAACAACTCATGAGTTTGATTTTTTCATACCACATGTAAGTCAATTGTTCAACATTAACACAACATCTGAATGGCATATTGGAAGATATAAACAAATGCCTGAATTCTCTGAAGAGTAGCTTCTCTGTTTCCACTTATAACAAACAATTTGAGTCTCAAAAGTCACATTTAAAGTGATTTATTAATAAAACCAACAATTTAAAGATGGACTATTTGGAGTTCCTGTCTTGGCGCAGCAGAAACTAATACAACTAGGAACAACAATGAGGCTGTGGGTTTGATCCTTGGCCTTGCTCAGTGGGTTAACAATCCGGCGTTGCCATGACCTGCGGTGTAGGTTTGCAGATGCGGCTCAGGTCTGGCGTTGCTGTGGCTCTGGCATAGGCCGGCAGCTGTAGCTCCAATTAGACCCCTAGCCTGGGAACCTCCACATGGTGCAGGTGCAGCCCTAAAAAGCCAAAAAAAAAAAAAAAAAAAGATGAACTGTTTATAATCTCCTGATATATTTCAATGAAAACTAATAGGATTTAGATATTCAGGGCCATAAAGCAGATCTTTTTCTTGTACTTTATAGGGTATCTTTAAAAGTATGAATAACCTAAATATACAGAGAATTCCTTAATTGTTCCCTCATCACTCACAATTTTTATTTGCTAAATACAAACAGTCAAACTTTTTTTCCAGTTCAGAGAGAGTTCTAAGTAAAAAACGCTTTTACACCTATCATACCCCAACCCACATAATAATAACCACTGTTGCACTTTACGTACAGAAAGAGATTCGGTTCAAATCAATGTGATTTAATTTATCCAACAGAATGGAATGAAACAGAATATGAAGGCCAGACAATATTTTTCTTATGATCACAATATAATAAAAAAATGTATTCACCATAAGGAAAGACTACCTGAGTGTTTTCATGTTCCTTTTATTTTCCTTCAGATGACCTGATAAATAGAATTCAAATTTCACCTGTACTGGGTTTGCCCTATGGCCACTGGTAAAGCCGCTGTGGCACAGAGCTAGGATTGTTATTTAATGACTGAGGGCAGATGACAAATTGTTACTGTAGTCTACTGAGGTTAACATGCCAGGAACTGTGACACTGTTAATTCTATTTAATTACCTTTTGTAGGGAAGAATTTGGGCCTAAGTTGAAATCCAATTACAAGTTCCTATTATGAGGGGGAAAAAAAAGACACATTTTTCTCCTTTTTGTAGTAGAATGCCAGTGAACAAAATTCTCAAACAAAAGGCGGTTTATCCAGGGGATTAACAGACACTATTAACTTGTTTTCAGTACCGGTTAACAGAAAAATGACCCAAAGATCTTGATCACATCTCTTTAATAAAAATAACCGGAAATGATCTTTGTAAAAGGAAATGTAATAATTAGTTGGAAGAATGAGTTCACTTTCCCATCATCTTTTGAAGATTTGCGGAAGTTTTACTTTTTATTTTATTTATTTACTCATTTGTTTAGTTAGTATTGTCGTTATTAGTATTAATTTTCTTGTCACTGTTATCATTCATTTGTATACTTATTGTGAATAGGAGATCATATAGAATCTCGGGTACTGTGTAATTACTTAATGAAGATAAAGAAAAGCTGCTGAAGATACGTGAGTTTAGACAGAAGAAAGAAAAAATAATAACTTCAGATACAAAAGCCTTGAGGAGGCCAGAATGGGTGATACCCAGTAAGTAGTACAAAAAATGAGTCGGACCATTGGTAGACTAGGCAGTAGAGGAAAGATTTAAGGTGATATTTGAACTTGGTTTCATAAAATTATCTCACTTATCAGATCATATTCTAAATCAATAATAAAATATGATTAAAATGACTGTTCAATAAAATTTAAAAAATATATTAGCTTGGGGATTTTTCTAGTGAAAATTCTTCAAAATATTGAAAAGTAGAACCAGAACAAAAATATATAATTACTGATAATATAAAGGAATGTAGGTTTTGCTAGGTGAAATTTCATTAACATTAAAAGCTAAATTACTTAATTTTTCTCTATATATGTTTTTATACATTATTTAGAAACATTTAATTGTTAGTTTTAGTTAAAATAGGAATTGTTTTATCTATTTGAATGTTATTAGCATAGAGACCACAAATCTGAAACTGTTCACATAGTCCTTAATCATATTAACTTGATTATTGGCATTTCACTTTCCTGCCTTTGTTATATATATTTAAATGTATTTCTTCTATTTTAATAGAAGGCTTGCGGTCTTCTAAGAGAGCTATTAATCCCTGAATTTCTTTTTGTGGCTTTATGTTTTATTGTAAACACTCCTGACAGCGGTTAACCCACAAATAATAACATTCAAGCCATATCTAAAAACTACCATCAACACACTCAGCCATTCTCCACATACTGGCAGAGTCATTATGGCCTTAAGCTTTCACTGTCCTATTTGTAAAGACAATGTATTACTTAATTTAAATGATTAGCTGTTTTTCACAGTAACTAAAAGGAAGAAAATAAACTAATTATAATACAAAACTTACCAGTGGAAAGACTTTGTAAAAATTCTTAGAGAGGAATGAATGAACAGAATCTGGATGCCTCCATTAATAAGATCTGCTAAATTTCTGAGGGCTTTTATTTCCATAACTCTTTGTTCCGGTTAATACTAGAATATCTATGGCTCAGGCCATCTTCCCCAGTAGGAAAATCTGGAATGCTTCCCCTGGAGAGAGTTTTGCTAAGTATCTAAACATCCTGATAGTTATAAACAATATAATTTCAATGTGTTTTTAAATTCTCCATTTGCTCAGGACTGGGAGTTTCCTGAGACCATAATTTTTAGTGCTACTGGATAGTCTTGGGTCAACTGAGACAGATGGTCAGTGGGTGTGATAACTGTAAGTGCTAAGTGCTTTAAAAAGGTCTTAGTGGTAATAATCTCAACAATTAATGTATCTGACTTCTACTGTATAATAGAGTGTGTTAGCAATATGGAAAAGCTGTACCTCCCTCTGTACTGCAAGAGGCAACATCTGATAGTTTGCTTAATACATTAAAAAAACTCCATCTAACTGAGGAGAAATGACTTACCACATGAGGTAGTCAGACACCTTGAGGCCTCTGTTCCTCGCACTGTCTCTTTTCCCAATAAAATTGCTTTTTTACTCAAATTTTCTGATAAATTTTATAACTATCATGTTCTTGCTTTTTCTCATAGTTTACCACCTATGCTTATTTCCCTTAATTTGATTGTTTTTGAACTCTATAGAAACAGAATGCAGTAATTCTTTTGTTGTTAGTTATCTCGTATGTTTTATATTACTTCACTAATGTATTTTTTTTTTTAACCACACTTAGACATTTGCTTTATTTTGGGATATTATGTTATGGGCTATGTATCCTACCACATATGTATACATGGTTTTCATCTAGGCTATACATCTAGAAATGAAAATATTGTGTCATTATATTTATACATATTTACATTTGCTAGGTAATGCCTATTTTCCAAAATCTTTTTACCATTCAAACTCTGACCACAGTTAATGCAAACTCTCTTTGCTCTTTATTGTTGCAAACACTTGGTTTTCTCAGGCTTTTTAATTTTTTCCAGCAGGTATTATCTCATTGTCATTTAATTTTTCCCCTTCTCTTGTTACTAATGAAGTTGAGCACAGGAATCTTTCCTTCATTGCCTCTAATCCAGTGACTAGGGTCAGGTGTTAGGATAGCCATAGACGAAAAAAATAATCTTGCTTAGGGAGGAAATACTTTATACACTAAATGAATTGTAGGATCTGGCTAACATGTATTAGGATAAAGGGCACATAGAAGGGATGGATTTTGAGGATGTACTGGAAGGGTAAGGATAAGAAAGAAAAGGCTGACCTGAGAGTAATCTTCAATTAATCAGGATTCAAGTCCTGGCAAGAAATCTGAGCTGGTCCCAATACTTTCCTGAGGTGCCTCCATGAATGAATTCTAGATGTTAAACGTCTTTGGCAGGGAGTCAGAGGCTCAGAGAGGTAGAAATGAAATGAAACTACAGAGATACACTAGATAAGTATATTCTACACCAGGGCCCAGAGAAAACTCCCCTATCTGAGTAATCAAAATATTGATAGGGCACTTTGCTTTTACTCTCTATTTACACTGTGGCTTTAAGTGATTTAACCATGGCGCTTTATAGTCTTAGGTACTATTCATGTGCTGATAAGCCTGGATTTATATACGGAGCTGTAGATTCATATTATCCACTGCCTGTCTGGCATGTCTACATGGAGGTACAGCCATCAATCTCAATTAAATATGGCTAAAACAAAGCAGTTATCTCCAGCAGTCCGTCCCTGTATTGTTCAATGGCACCACCTGTACACCAGTGACTCCAGCCCAAACACAAGAGATATACTTGAATCTTTCCCTCCAACTCAATATCCAATTCCTTAGTATGTTATATCAGCATACTTTCCAAAATAACATAAAAAATAAATATTTCATCATTATCCTTCTTCCTATAGCTTTGATCCAAGGTCACACATTTTCTTGCCTAGATTACAATAACAGCCCCTAAATAATACCTTTGCTACTATTTTTTTCTATTTCCTCCTATAGCTCTATGCAATATTTCTAAAGTATTATTGGGTGACATCACACCTCTGACTTAAAGTTCAGAGAGCTTGTCACTAATCTTAGAATAAAAACACATTCTAAACACCATCTACAAAAGTCTATATTATTCATCCCTGCTTATTTCTTCCACTTATTCTCCTCCACAGCACTCTTTGAATCATGCTTGAAATGTTTCATTCTCTTCCTGGTCTCCAAGTACAATTAGCTGGTTTGAAACTCTCTGATTCTTGTTTTTCCTTCCACTTGGGAAAACATTTTTGCAGATCTTTGCATGGTTGTCTCTTTCTGAGTCAAATGCAAAGTCTGATGTCAATTTCCTAAAGGTCTTTCCTGAATTTTAGCATGCATAGTATGCTTCTTACTACCAGTAGCTTTCCATCATATTAAATTATATTTACTTTCCATACAGTTCTTTTTTTTTTTTTTTCTTTTTAGGCTGCACCAGTTGCACATGGAAGTTCTGAGACCAGGGGTCAAATCAGAACTGCTGCTGCAGGCCTACACCACAGCCATAGCAACACTGGATGCAAGCTGCATCTGTGACCTATGCTGCAACTTGTGTCAATGCAAGATCCTTAACCCACTGAGGACAGGGATTGAACCTATAACCTCAAAGAGACAATGTTGGGTCCATAACTCGCTGAGCCACAATGGAAACTTCTCTATTTTTTTTTAATAGCTAAAGTTGCCTTAATCATTTATTTATTTGAGTGCTTACTGCCTGCACGCTGCAATTAGAATGTAAGGTTTTGATGGCAGAAACCCTGCCTGTCTTATATACTGCTGTACTAGGTGCCATAGCAGTGCTTGTTATATAGATTTGGTACTTAGCGGTGACCGGATTCTCTAACATAAGCTGCCCAGTGGAGTGGACAATGGAATCATTATTCCTCTAGTTGTGCAGACTATACTTTTCTATATACAGTATTACAGTTCTGTATGTATGTGAGAGTATACATGTGCCCTGAAATAGAGTATATGATGCTCTGCAGGTCAGTCCGTCAGCCTCCTTTAATGAAATTTCCACATGAATGACTCCTTTCCAGAGAGATGCATTCAGTAATTCTTTAAACTTGGGTGGAATCTTATCCTGGCCTCAGCTGATGTGGCAGGGGTGGACTTCTCTACAAAGGAAGATAATCTACAGTCTGATTTGTGTCATGTGATGTGACCTGGTTTGAAAACTCAAAAAAGTTATGTGGACATTCATTCTAGGTGATACCTGGGAGAAATGACCCTTGTCTTTTCTCTTATGGAGCTTGAAAGTGAGAAATATCAGGGAGGTGACAAGTTGCTAAGGGAATCAACAGAAAATACATTTAAAAAAATACAGAATTAAGCCTACAGTGTTTTGCCTCAGACACATATAAAATAGGAAGACTATGAAATGATAAGCTTACAATAAAAATAGGAAACGATACTTTTAAATAGGAGAAAATAATTTTTGACAAAACAAAAAGTTGATTTTTTTAGTAGGAATTCACAATACACTGTGAATCTGTGTATACAGTCACTTTAGAAAAAATATAAACTGTCACAGAAACATGAGTTAGCATTAATATATCAAACTAATGCTTTATCAAATCTAATTGGTGTCTTTTTTCTTTTTTTGGCTGCATCCATGACCTGTGGAAGTTCCTGGGCCAGAGACAGAATTCAAGCTGCAGCTGTGGCAATGCCAGATCCTTAACCCATGTCACCACAACAGGAACTTTAATATCTTTTTTCTTTTTTATGTTGTATGTGTAAATCTCTCATGTTAAATAAATTGCAAAGAAAAAAATTTCACTAAACTCTACACATAATCATATTGCACTTTAAAAGATGAGATCTGATTATTTATTACTAGTCACACATTTTCTCAGCTTTATACAAATACTTCTGTTAGTTATTCAGATGAATGTTGGAGTCATTTAATTTCCAAAGTAAATTACTTCTATCTTAAAAAGGGCATATGTCCAAATACATAGTAGGGCTTCAACATACAAATTCTGGAAGGATATAAACACTTAGTCCACAGCAATTTCTTTCCTAGATGCCATCATAAGTAGCTTTTCCATATCTACAAGGATACCTTGTCGCCATCCCTGATGTGCCAACAGAATATATATTACAGCACAAAAAAATCACACTTCCTATGTAAAATTTAATTGGATTTCTATTATTTTATTTTAGAATTAGACCTTAAAATAACCAACAAATCTGTTGTGGTAGAGATTGAAAGCACTAACTTAGAACTAGTTTTAAAATACCTTTATAAAATCCTTTATAATATGCCAAAATTCATCACAGAAAAGAAGGATAAGAATTCTCACATACTAAAGACTGATCACATTCCAGTTCCTTTCTATAACCCCAATCCATCTTTATCTCCTTCTGGTACCCAGGAAAATCTAAAAAGAGTGCCAAAGAAATACATTTGGAAAGGCTTACAAAATTTGGCCAGATGGAATTTTTTTCTAACTATCAATACGTATTTCCATCTTATTATGAAGACATTGATTTCTTATTCATTTTCTTATCTTTGTAGTCATAATCTCACAAATGTACATATTATTATATTAAAGTGCTTTCCAGAAATAATGGTTGCTGCAGCAAACACTGACAAGAAAGGATGGGAAAAATGCCTTACTTACTACAGGGGGGAATAAGTATAGTGTTTTCCAGGTCTCTACCATAAGTACTGGGAGGAGTTGGTATACATATTACTACAGTCCCTGGAGATATTATACTGGTCTTCAATTTTTTTGTAGATTATATAGGGTAACCATTTTCCTCTGTAGACTAAATCTCCCATAACTTTTACATTCAGTTACAAGTCTAGTATTTCTATTCATTTCATATGAAATTTACATGTTTAATTACCTAAATTTATCTTTCAAATTGAAGTTATAATACTATCATTCAATAAAAACCCCAAAAATCTTATATGCATAAGCATATAAATTAGAAAATATGCAAAACTTTCTTCTTAACACAAAATATAAAACTATAGGCTTGATCCTCATAAACATTTCTCTGCTTATTTATAAATATTCTCAGGTTTAAAAAATACCATTGAAGAAGAATACCATCTCAATTAATTGAAGGTACTTAATACAAGATTTTAGACTAGATATAGTAACTGGATTGGTCATTTTAAACCATAGTTTTAGTGGTTATGTGAAGGATTTCATTGCCTCAAGAATTAGATAATCACTCAGCACATGTTTTTGGATTTTAAGCTATACTCATTACTTAATCATCTGTATACTTCTAGAAATCCGCAGCTTCCACTCTGCTTAAAAATGTTACATAACTTTCTCCTAATTCTTAAGACTTTAAAACTGAATAGAATACAGTTATATAGATTTAACTAAAAAATTTTTAGACTTGATGAGTTCTTTCATCTGTTCATATTCTTAGGCTCATGGAACACAAAAAAATTAAAATGATATTCGACTGATTTTTGGATATTTTGTGTGATTTTATTTGACCTACCATTACAACAAATGTAATTATTAAACTGATACCCTTTCTTGAATCAGATAAATTATCCCAACTTTTGTTTATAGTATTAAAAGTAATTTCTACATATTCAAGTGATGAATGTCAGTAATACTACATAAGGAGCTCAAATAATCATAATTTTCTTATATTAATATCCTTTTACAATACTTTAATTTACACCTTAATTGGTTAGCATGGACTTTTTCATTGGTCTAATATGTTTTAATTAAAACAGAGCCATTATCCTCCTCCTGATGCTCAAATTTTCACTTCTTTTGATTGGCTTCTATTTGCTTTTTCATGACCTGTTAATATTTGGAACTCCCAATTTCTAAAAAGTGTTTGAAATAATAAAATTTCTATGGTGTTTAAGCCCTCCAAAATCCACTAGATGCTGTTTAAAATTATCAGACTCTATTAAAATAAAATAATATTTTTATCATGAATAATTATCAGAAAAGCCAGATATTCCATGTTTATATTACTTAGAAAGTTCAATTCAAAACTTTTTGTTTTTATTACTACATTTTTTGATTTTCTAGCTTTTTACAGAAATTAATACATAGCAGCTTTACCAAGGCTAGCCATATTTCAGCTTAATGTTTTTGAAATCCAGTGCTTTACCATGTATTATCATTACGCTGTAACTATTTAGTTTTTGGTGTAGAATTTCAGTGTCTTTTATGGACTTAAACATATGGTTGCTCAAGCTCTTAAGGAATTCACATAGTTCCATCTAAAACCTCAGCCTCATTATATACTTTAAAATTAAAGTAAAACATTAAATTTCCCAATTTTCTTCTATTATAATATTTTCATTGACCTTTGAAGATATAAAAGATTCCTGTTAAGAAATCCCCCATTTAGCAATAAATGCTTCAGGAAAACAGCAAAATCCACATGAGTCTTTCAGCAAGAAGGCTAAAGACTATTTGTTCAAATCTAACCACCTAGAGGCACAACTTTAAGTCCTTAATCTTAAGGACAAATCCTTTTTTTTTAAACCTATGGCCAAAGACTTATCTTTACCTGTGCATGTTTAAGTTTCTCTCTTTATAGCTGAATTCACAAAGTACTTTTTAGCTTTGTAAACTTTTAGTTTTTTGACTAAAAATCATCCAACAGTCAAACTATTTTTTGAATAAAATATTCTAACCAAATTCTTCAGGTTTTGCCCAAGCATTATGCTCTGTTAACATTTTTTCTTGGCTATCGCTAAGAAAAATAGTAGGGGAGGTCCTAGCCTTTGCATTGTTTTAAACCTCTCCCAGAGTATTTTCTAGGAGAAACTTAAGATTTTACAACCTTTCCCGGGTTTCTCTGCAAAAGGTAATTATGGATTTAGTCTTTCTTTCTAAACCATATCTTCCCACAGATATCTTGATTCCATCTGGATTCTATTGTTATCACATATTCCAGTATGTCATGGGATGAAGATTCATTAAGGAAAATCACTAGTTTGGGTTCACACTTTGTAGGTAAAGGTGTTTAACTTCATTTGTAAATAAAAATAAACTAAGACCACAATGAAACACCAATTTAAAATTAAGAAATCATAAATTGGGGAGTTCCCGTCATGGCGCAGTGGTTAGCGAATCTGACTAGGAACCATGAGGTTGTGGGTTCGATCCCTGCCCTTGCTCAGTGGGTTAACGATCCGGCGTTGCCGTGAGCTGTGGTGTAGGTTGCAGACGCGGCTCGGATCCTGCGTTGCTGTGGCTGCGGCGCAGGCCAGTGGCTATAGCTCCGATTAGACCCCTAGCCTGGGAACCTCCACATGCCGCTGGTGCGGCCATAAAATGACAAAAGGCAAAAAAAAAAAAAAATCATAAATTGAAGGATCTGATATGTGGTTCAGTGCGAACTCTGCTTACATTCAGTTTTTAGGAATTTAAAAAATGAGTGCCAAGACTCTGAGAAATGGTTTTATATTTTCTTGTAAATTAGACAATTTTCATACCTTATTGCATAGTATAGCAGTTCAACCTCTAGATGCATGGCTACATGGCACAACTGAAAAAATGAACAGACATAGGTAGCCTTATCCAGGGAGGAAGTTTTGAGCTTTGCCTCACAGAAAGCTCCTATCATTAACACCAAGACACAAAGTTGCTTCTGAAGCAGCAGCAAATCTTGAGCAGACATTGAACATAAAGTCAGTGTTATGTATCTCCATATTTCCTAGTAAGTATAATTAATGTACCACAGCAGAGTGTAAATATTTGCCAACAAAAACTGGAGAGTCAGCAAGGATGGCAAAGACCCAGAGAGTTAACCACACTTAGGTTTAGAAATGATGATATGAAGGGTCAGGAATTCACTTTTACAGCAACTGAGAAAATGACATTAATTTTTATTGAAATTTTTGAAGATATAAAATTGGATCCTAATAAATTCATGGGACACAAGAAATAAGAATGGAAATGTGTCCTTTCATACCAATAAACATTCTATTTATGCATGGAGGGAAGGTAACATGAGTGAACACCGAAGGTGCTTTCAACAGTTCCTGATGTATAATGGAATGCTGCTTTGACTGAACATTGTCAATTTCTTTGTTACCTGCATAAAGAGGCAAACCACTACTTGCAATCAGTATTTTAAAATTGTTTATGCACAGAGAAAATTAAGCCGTGTTCTAAAAGTCAGACAAGGTTGAGGATGAAGTGTTTTACCAGGCAATCTATTTGACTATTAAATTGTAGTAATCTGCAACCCAGAGATTGATGCCCTGTAATCTTCGAAGAATGACTGAACATTAAACTCCCTGGCATCATAAATCAGATTTTACGTCACAGGTCTCATTCAGATGTGTTTTTAATCTAAATTTAGAAACAAAGTTTAATAGTGTGTGAAGAAAAGCAAAGACAATCCCTTTTTCACAGAGGTTATATTATTTCCTTTGTACAATATGAAAAAGATAATGCTTTCCCTTTATAATCCAGAATGTGGTCTCTCTCAAAGAAAATTAAAATTAACAATAAAAAGCAATATATTAGCTTCATTCAACTAATGACCAGAGAAATAATATTTGTGGGAATTTTAGGAAAAGAAAATAGCTTAAACTCCTTAATTTACAACTTAGTATTTCTTTGTGTTCTCAGAATTAGGTAGCAGTTTCAAGTCTCATTCAAGATTTTTTAAAAAAAAATCATTAAAATAATAAGCTCTCAAGACTTTCAGCAGTAATACTAGATGCCAGGGTAAATTTCACTATATTTTTTGATGGAATAGAAATTAGAAATCTAGCATTCTACTCATACTTAGTCAAACAAGTGGGATCAAAATGTCAAAAATTTTTTAACTAAGCAAAAATACTTAAGTTTATATATATTTTACATATGTAGTTTACATTATATATATGTATGCATGTATACAAAAACTTTTCTAATATACCTAAGAAAGGTTTGAGAAAGAACAGCAAAATAAAAAAGATAGAAAATTGGAAAACATGGACTAGATAAAATGGGAGTGCTGAATAAGAAACAGAAAAAGCATAATATAATCCAGTTGGCATATTAATGACATGGCTGCTCATTAGAATGATATTTGGAGCTTTGGAGAAAAAAACAATACCTGTGAATTTGAATTTTTCAAAAATTCCAAGATAATTCTAATGTGCATCTAGATTTTAATAAGTAATTATGTTTTTCTAATGAAAGGAGTTTTAGTGATATAGAAATTCTATTTAATTTTTTGTTTAATCATGATACAGTATTGTTAAAGTGAATAAAAGTTATATAATTTCTAATGGTAAAAGATGTTTATCAGTTTTCACAATCAGTAGCCAAACCAAAAAAAATAAATAAATACAACATGATTACGCTAATAATATACAATAATTACATACACTTTGGTGTATGGGCGGGGAAGTAGAGTGATGCAATAAGTGAAAATGCATACCATCACATGTTTTATTGTTAACGTCAATAATTTAGTCAAATCTGTTTGAATTTATTAAATCATAAAATGAGAAAGGAATATTTTTAAAGAATTAAAACCTTAAGAGTTATAAAGATATTTACTAAAGGAACTAAAAATATTAGCAAAACCCAGCAGAGTGAAGGGGGGAAGAAGCTGATTTAATAAAAAAAAGAATCTCATGAGTTTGTCATCAATAACATAAAATTTCAAAAATAGTGTTTCTAAGTCATCCATACAAAACTATATTACTATATTATTTAGTGAGAAAAGGGAAATAACCTTATTTGTGCTATAAAACAATGAACAACTAGAGGCTTAAAATAATTCTCTAAAATTTTCTAGGGTAAGTCACATTAAAAATAAATTCAAACAATAGAGGTAGCACTTCAGATACTAGTCAAGGTCAGTAAATAGTAGATATATCTTCCTGACTGAAGAAATGAAAAACCTTTAAGTGTAGATGGAATCATTTTCATACATTGGATAACAGTCAGTACAAGACTGTGATACCTGAAAAGGGAACAGGATGGGCTGTGGAGATTGACACAGTTTATTCCCTCCTGGAGAAGAGTAAGACTAGCCTCCTGTTAATTTAGGCTGTTAATCTGGCTTCACCCTGAGTTGAGACATGGGATGGAGAGTCTGAAGAGATCAAGATGACAAGAGTTATGGAACAGATTACTATAGAGGATAGATCGACCCAGAGAAAGAACTCTGGTTTTCTATAGGTATTTCCCTTGAATCTTCAGCTGAGCACTGATCAGCAAATATGTATGAAGAAACACACCAAGGCTCAGGGATAAAACACTTGAAAGAACTTAAGGTAAGAAGCCCCAAACGTCATATAGGACAAGGAGTAGTTTTTATTTATCGGTAGCCTGAATGTACAACCCCTTCAAATTCACTGGGTAGAAAACTCAGAAGAGCACTGCCTTGACAGTAGGGCAAACTTAGACCTCGATTAACAACTATTCTTATACTGCCTAACAGAGTATAAAGTCAGGACTCGAAAGGGTGAAACTGTTCCCAAGGAGTTTAGATGTTTCCCAGAAAAACACTCAAGAACATTTACAGGAACACAAAAATACCACAACCACCAAATTAAAATCACAAAATCAAGTATCCGTCAGAAATTATCAAGCATGCAAAGAGCCAAAAATTTATATATATATATATATATATATATATAATATATATATATATAATTTATCACATCTGAATTATTCATATGCGAATTATCTATTGATCTATATAAGTTATATATATCAAACTTCTTGGTATAAAACTTCATAATATATGATGAAAAATACATGGATGTGATGAACTGAACATCAGACAGTACAGAAGAAATTACTGGTAAACTTGAATGCCTTGGGGTAAAATATATCCAAAATTAAATGCAGATAAAAATGATAGAAACAAAATTACTAGAAAAGAAATGACCTTTCATATTGAATACATTCAAGGGATTTAATGTAAGTAACATAATTGAAGCCCCTGAAAGAAAGGAGGGCGAGGAAGAAAAAATATGTGAAGAAATAATGGCCAAAATTTCACCAACATCTGCTCTATAGATTTACATTATAAAGAAAATTAGATAGAAACATTACATTTATACTGAGCATCTGAAACTGAAAGCCCCTGATTTAAACCTTGAATTGAGGTTATAAATGAGGTGAGGGTTTTTTAGCCATGACCTTACCACTTCTTAGTGAGACTCCTGATGTTGCTTTGCCATTAGTACTACATAGCACAAGACGCCAATTTAGTATTTTTTAGTAACAGACGTCTCTCTTCTCTTTATCCTTCTTGCCTTAGCAATGCCAAAGGAATGGATAAAATGTAAAATAGAGATGATGGATGATTGCCAAATTATTTTCCTGTATAGCTTAAACTTGTACAGTGTTGCTTGCTAACTATACCTTGATAAAACTGGAAGATAAAAAGCAAAAGGAAAACAAATGCAGATAATGGGTCCAGATATCTTAATGAGATAGAATAACAAATGTATGTTACTGATAAAAAATAAGGTAGAAACAAACTTTTTTTAAAAAGAGAGAAAAGTCTTTGAGAACACTAAATTGTTTTAAAATTTATCTTTTAAACATTTCTTTTAAAAAATAAAGGGGAGGGAAGACGTAAATAACATGGAGATTGTAAAACATTTTCAAATTTTCAAGGGAAAATATAAAGATATGGGAGCAGCTGCTAGGTGAGGAAAATTTTATGGCAAGTTTTACTAAACTGTATAAATCTTCTCAGTGTCCTCAAAATTTTTTGTGTAATATTTACATATTACAAAAACTTTTTGGAGTTGGATTAATGTGAATGTTACAATATATGATAGATAACCTAAAATCAGGTAAATAAAATAAGGTAGATTTTCCTCTGGGTTATTCATGTTAGTGGCATATATTCCATGCTTTCTGTTTTTACCTCCTTTGATTACTTAACATGGAAGACATCTGACACATTTTGAGAAAAGAAAAAAAAAACATAAGACTGAGCTTTATCTTTATCCTCTAATGTCAGCTTTCCACTTCTCACACTAATTTGGTTTCTACATTTGTAGAAACTTTTCCACAAAGTTCTTTTCACTTTTTGCAAGAAGATTATCTCTTTTAGACTTCTTTAGAGACTCTCTTTATGCATAAGATACACATCCTGGTATCACCTATATAATATGAATCCATTTCTAGTGACAGCTCTATGACTAAGCTTACAGCCTACATTACTGCATCTATTTAGAAGGACAATACACAACTTTAGACATGTTCACTAATAGTCAAACTTTACATTTTCTCTAAGATAGAGTTATTTTATAAGCTTAAGAAGTTGTTAGTTTTGGGGGGAAGTTTCACTTTTTTCATTTTTAAAATAACTTCAAATATTGTACTTTTGATCATACAGATGATAATAGTATCATAGAACAATGACTTTTGTTTTAATCCAATGGACACACAAATCACCTGGAGATACTGCTAAAATGCAGATTTTGAATCTGTAGGCCTGGATGGGGCCTGGTATTCTACATATTTTGCCAAGCTCCCAAGCGATATCAATGGACCTGGGTTGCAGATCATACTTTAAGAAGCAAGGAGCTAGGCAGTAATGGAAAACGGACAGAAGAAACTTGAGTCCCAGTGTGTCCATACATACTTGAGTCCCAGTGTGTCCCAGTGTGTCTCTGCCTGTATCACTCATCTGAAAATTATTAACCGAAAGAGAAAGTAGTTTCTGTATCTTTAAACCAGTGGTTTTTTCCTATTCTCTTTGTCACAGCTATTAGAGTTCACCTTAACTAATACCCATGGCTTCAATCCTAAAGTTTCTTCATGATTCAGGATGATCACTGAAACTCTAGTCATCATGTCTACATTCTGCTTTGGCAGCAGGAGACCAGGAAGAAAAATAGGTGTGTTTTTGATTCTAAGGAGACTTCCTAGAAGTCCCACACAATGCTCTGTTTTTATCTTACTGTCCAGAGGTGAGTCATATGCACCTACATATCTGAAAGAAAGGGCGCAAAATTTGGTTTCCATTCTGATCAACTATGGTTTTATAATAAATAGGATGATCGCAGAAACTGTTGTAAAACCAGCACAGACTGATAGTGAAATTGGCGCTATTAAGAATTATCCTGGAACAACAGATTAAACCCAACTCTGTTTAGGCCAACCGGAATATATGCACACCCTTCTTATAAAACGGAAAAGAAAGAATGTTAGAATAGGAAACTAATACTATCATATAGTGATCCTCAAGAATCATTTGGAGAGAAAGTGTGAAAGGAATGAGACATGACAGACAAATCATGTACAAGCCACCTTAATGTAGCTTTCTTTAAAATGCTGGCTTAACTCCTAGACGGTTTCATTATACACGTTATTTATAAAGCTCCTTTTTGAGTGCAAAGCTTCTTTTGAATGATCAAAGATTAACTATATAGTAGGGCAGACCCTTAGAGAAACTATGCTTTTTATAACTGAGAAATTGTGTTATGGAAAGCTAGGGCTAGTTCCAGGAAGTGCTACTTATTCATGGTATTTCCGAGATGCTGCCAGAATGGCAAGTATCAGAGTCTGAAATATGACAGAGGCTGGTAATGTGCTAAAAGTCTAGCCTATGAGATCATTTGAGCCCTCTAAAAAATAGCTCTATAATGACTGAGTCAAAATGTATAAATATTTATGAGCAGGGAGGATCCATGGAGCTATAAAGCAATAAAGCACGGATATCTACCAAAAAGCTAAAAGCAAATGTCTAGATACATAATGTGGCTGGAGACAGTGGTGCAGGGGTCTCTGACCAAAGGACTTTGGACTCACAAATACACAAGCTCGATACAGCTTTAAGCTGTGTTTAATTATTAAATCTAACCTTCATTCTGAACTTAACCTGACACAATATGACTATGCTATAATTTGCTGGTTTTTAAAACTAGTTGGGCACATGGAAGAGAAAGACCAGCCCTCACTTTTGAGAGGAGGTAACATGTAATTTGGAAATACCAACTCTGACAGGAACTGAAAGAGAGGAGAAAATATAAGAGTTAAATGGCTTAAAAGCATGACAGCTTGATTTTGGGAACTTGAGTTCTGTTTGCTCTTATTTAAGCTTTGATGCTGGCTGAAAAAAAGTAAGAGAAACTGAGTAAACCAAAAAAGCAGGCATCAACTTAACCTCTTAACATTGTGATTCCCCTAAAGCTAAGATAGGGACATGTGAAAAGAAATCATCTCTGGTATCTTGGAGGGCTAAAGGCACCAAAAATATGCTGCAAACAGCAAATATTCTAAAGATAAGAGAATCTTTCCTCTGTCTTCCTGAAATTAGTTTCATTTCAGGTCACTCCTCTGATAGTTTCCACTCTCCACAAAACAGACTAGGCCCCAAGTGAAGTTGGAGTGAGAGGCAAAGGGAAAAGGATTTTGAGGACAGTCATCTCAGTGCAGATTATCACTACGTTCCAATAATTTTAGACAAACATAGACTATTTCATATTGTAAAATTGCTATCCCCTGTGGCTTCGTTTGTCTAAACTTACACATAACATGGTTTATGTGATCACCAGCCAAACAGTTCCTAAAAGAGGAAGGAGGGCTAATTAGGTTGAAAGTAAGGACCACATCTTTATTTTGACCAGAGCTAAGAGACTTGCAGAGAGGCACAGCACAGAAACAGATTCTGACTTCTTCAGGCAGTATGCTTCCACCAGACACTTCCACGTCTTTCCCTTTTGTGTTACATATGCAGTCTTTAGATTAAAACAAGACCAAGAAGATGCTGAAGATACTGGTCCCTGATTCTACCCGCAGTGTATCTATTGGATCCTGCCTTCACCTCTTCCCAAATGGAAATTTGAGAGCGAAAATTTTTGCAAAGAGAAATTGAGAAGAAACCCTAGACCAAGAAAAATATTTACCTCCTCCATGAAAGAGATATGGACTAAATTTAAAATATGTACAATGAGATTAAAAGTTGAACGATGCCCTATGCTTTTCAAAAAGTCAAATATGATTGATTGCAAGGTCTGAAATCATAAATTTATAAGAAGATATTTAGTATTTAATAAATAACGGTGTAATCTCTGTGCCCACTCCCATCCCAGTGGTAGTTGTTACTAAATCAGACAAAATAAGATTAGGTAATCAAGTGGCTATATGAAAAGATTTGTACAGTTCAATAATTTTATTTTATCTTTGGTCTTTTTTTTTGTCTTTTTAGGGCTGCACCCATGGCGTATGAAGGTTCCCAGGCTCGGGGTCTAAGCAGTGCTGTAGCCATTGGCCTACGCCACAGCGACGCCAGATCCAAGCTGTGTCTGCAGCCTACACCACAGGTCACAGCAAAGCTGAATCCTTGACCCACTAAGCAAGGCCAGAGATCGAACCTGCAACCTCATGTTTCCTAGTCAGATTCGTTTCCTCTGCGCCATGGTGGGAACTCCAAGTTTCGCTAATTTTAGATTGTCCTACACCATTTACCAGGGAGCCAGTGACATTTAGTGCTTCTATGAGGAAGGGAAGTTATGAAAGACTTGTCTCTGCTTTACATATTCTGAAATGCCCTTTCTTTGGAAAGTATATCCCAAGCTACTTCCTGGTCCCTGTAACATTTTACCATTTATTGCACAAATCTATCTGGAGAAGCAAATTATCAAAATCTATTTGCTTATTTAAAATACATAAATGTTCTAGGAAGGACTCTGGAAGAACATGAGCAAAGAAAAGGGTGAAATAATACTGGGTCAGGCAGGCCCCACGTTACTATTAGATGCAGACCTACACAAAATACTCTGGACAAGTAATGTCTTCACACAAGGTGGATGTAGAGTTCATAGAGAAGTCAGCTATAATCAGTTGATATTGCCCTGGAAAGAAAAGAGAATAACAGAACTTCTTGGGTTTACTTGTTTCCATAGGATATTTGCAAAGGATTATTCTGTAGCATAAATTACTAAAATAATGTCCTTGAAGACATTGTTTTTACTGGGTTACCCTGAACAAAACGTAGAAATCAGAGGATTACAGGAACTCATGCCAGCCCAATCCTCCCAATATTTGGGGAAATCTTGGAGAGGAGACTCTTTTCTATCCATAAAGTTGTAATGGCTTTGATATCCATATATCATGTAACTATGCCGTGTTGAGGAGGTGATGATTGGCCAATAGTTGTTAACAGCCAGTGGCAAGTGAATAGCAAGTCTAAAAAATATCCTAATCTCAAATGACAATTCCCAGTATCTCTTGATATGATGTGGGGAAAGATGTTTAGAGGTGCTCTGAAGTAAGGCCTATGAATAATTCATTGACAAAGGTGTTTAGTTACTCTCCACTATTAGACAAGTGCTGATTCAGGTATAGTAAAGAGCAGGTTTCAGCAATAAGGATGTTAAGTCTCTTTTATAAATGGACCGACTTGCATGCCATTCAAATGAATCTGTATTAGGGGAACAGAATAATGTGATACAAGAAATAGAAGGGGTAAAATATGAGGCTGAGACAGTTTTGCTCCTTCTCGTGCCAGGGCAGCAGTAGAGTCAACTTCAGCTGGGATACGGAAAAAAAAAAAAAGTAGAAGAGGCATAATGGGTAGATTTGAGTAAAACAACATAAACTCTGGGCCAAAGATTTAGAACATTCTCCAAAGACAATTACATTTTGCCAAATTACAAAGCAAATAGAGCTCACTAATGGGGTGTTATGCTAATTAGTAACCTGCAGTTCATTTCACTAATGGTGTGCTGTATTAATTTGTAACTGCAAAAACAGATGAAATAATTGATGTTTCCCAATGAATATCAATGCCTGGTTCTTAGAGCATCATATAATCCATTCAATCTGATTGGAAAATAAATGGTTCTAAAACTGATATATAAGGTTCCAACTTATCTGGTCCCAGGTGGCATAAGAAGTCAAACCTAAATCTGAGACTCTTTTCTGCAGTAACGGCTTGCCTAGATGCTATTTAGAAGTTTCTGGAATTAGAATATATAAAAACTTGGCCTAGAATACTGGAAATATTGTGTTGATATTCAGTTATTTTCCTTATACTCAGGCTTGATTAATTAGGAACAAACTGTCATAGCGGTTGCCAGTTTGCTTGGAGAAATAGAGAATGCACATCACATTTTTATACACCTATAATGCCACCAGGAATGATGTCATTGATATTTTAACTTGTTCCTTGGAATTTAAAAAGGGAATAGGGAGTTCCCATGTGGCTCAGCAGTAACAAATTTGACTGGTATCCATGAGGATGTGAGTCCCCTGCCCTGCTCAGTGGGTTAAGGCTCCGCCATTGCCTTGAGTCTTGGTGTGGGTGGCAGATGTGGCTCTGATCTGGCATTGCTGTGACTGGGCACAGGCTGGCAGCTGAAGCTCCAATTCGACCCCTAGCCTGGGAACTTCCATATGGAATGGCCTGAAAAAGCAAAGTAAATAAATAAATAAAATAAAATAATAAAAAGTAAATAAAAACGAATAAAAAGAAAAGAAACTTAATCTCATCTATCCATGGATCTCCTTGTGTAGATAGATGTGTACAGGAAGGGAAGTTAGGCACTGAAGAAATTATAGGGAAAAATTCTGGGGATTCAACCAGTGAAGTGTGCTGAATTCACAAGTCCTAGAGTCTTTGTCTGGGAGAATGCTCAGTGACATTTCATTATTTAGAACTTAGAGATTTCACTAAAAGCTTAAAGTAATTTTAGAAAACAGATTATGCAATAGAAAGCATTATCCATGAATGTATTATATTTTTTGTTATTTAACGTTTTCATCATTTTTATTCAAAAGTGTACCAGGAATTATTCTCATGTAGATATTGATGCACTATTTTTTCAATTTTTTCTATATTCCCTAGTCTACCCCATAAACTGTAGAGAAAGTAAATTACACCTATGTTTACATGTGTATGAATACATATTTGTATAACTATATATATATATATTTGTATAACTTTAAAGAGGAGGAAGGCAATTCACATGGAGCTGGACAAGCAAGTGTTTGGTAAACAGATGTTTTCTGGGCCATATATATAAATTTCTAATATTTTGCTCTAAAAAACACAATACTCTAACTTTTTAAAAAAGCATATACTGTGGATCCTCCATTATGCAACTTTTATTTCAAAAGTATGTAATTGTTTGCATGCTTTATTATTTTATGCTGTAACTGAAAATATACAACAGAACAATGTACTCTACACAATGATACCACAGAACAATGTATTATAGCCCTAGGAAAATGGTTCATTTGCAAGATAAAATAAAATAAGAAATCTTAGTGCTTTATATTTATGTTTTCATGGCAGTTTTGTTTTTTCAAAATCTCCCCTTGAAAATTATCCTATTTTATGTTAAATCTTTGGATAATTGGCACAGTAAAGTATAGGCAAGCAAAACTTGCCACCCCAAATTGTGCCTCTTTAGCATGAGGATTGATTTTGGCTAATTATTTTTAAGGCCCTAAAGACTGTCTTCTCTCTATCTGCTTAAAAGAATGTATACAGAGAACATATTCCAGGCAGAGAGCTATTATCAGAGATAACTAGTTCATTTATAGTACAAACTAGGTGTGGTAGACAGGGAGGAACCTAGCAAAGTTCATTTGCTAAAATTCCTTCCTGTCTCCACATGGCCCAGAAAACATCTGTTTGCCAAACACTTGCTTGTCCAGCTTCATGTGAATTGCCTTCCTCCTCTTTAAAGGCCTGTGACACCAAGGCCATGTCTTTAGCTGCAGATGGTATTTAAGAGAACCTCAGCCATTTGGAGGAGTTACCCAGTTTTCCTGGTTCTCTCTATTATAAACATGTCATTAAACTTTGGTTCGATTTTCCCCTCAATCTGTGTCATGTCAATTTAATTCTTAGTCCAGCCAGAAGAACCCAGAAAGGTAGAGGGAAATTTCTACCTCTCTGACAAAAGAAAGCAAAATATGACAAAAGCCTCTGGATTAGATTACTAATAATTAGATTCTTTAAAAAAAAAAAGGAAGAGGCAGAGACAATAAGAAATTAAGAATAACCCAGGTGTACACTGTCTTTAAATACTGTTAATCGACATCTTTAAGAATTACCGTTCAGGCAGAAAGGAATATACGTCTATGTGTGCTGCCAAAGAAATATGCCTACCTGGTCATAATTATCTAAGAATCCTGCTCCAATTTGTTTCTCACTTATCTTCTAGAAACCAGCCTGGAAAGATGTTTTTCAGTTTCTAAAATTGAGCAGTTTTCTACAGCTACTAAAAATCTGCATTAAGAACCCAAACAATTTTGTCAGAAGAGAACAAAACTATGACCTCTAAACAGCTTCCAAAAAATGATTAAAATTTAAAGTATAAAATTCAAATGCTATACTAGAGGTAGACATAGAGTATTAAGTGAGTAAAGTGGAATTGTAACTGAATGTGATAATTGTGGAAATCTTGCAGATGTGACACAAATTTTAACAGAGCTTCCTTCAAACTTGAATTATCTCATAAATGTATAAATGACAACTCTAGGAAAATGCTGAGTCAATGAAAAGTCAAAGCAGACAAACAACAACAGCAAAAACAAAATATATCTGTAATTATTATATAACTACAAAACCAACATTTTGTTGTGGGCTGTAGCCAGTCAAGTAGAATAAAAACCACAAAGATCTTGAAAGAAGTGCCTTGTTACTTCTGCTAAAGGATGAAGTATAATTGACTATAGCACCTTAAATCTCTGGCTAGAAATATAATGTACAGAAGTGTTATTAACCTAATTTCTAACAAGCAGAAACTTGGTAGCACACTTATCTTAAATAAAATATTTAGTTTTATTGAGTTTTTTTTTTTTTGCATCGGCTGGGGAGGAAGAAATTTTCCTCTACCCATCTAGGTTCTTCTGCTGGTCTAAGAATTAAATTGACATGAGACAGATTACCAGGAGAAAATCAAATCAAAGTTTAATAGCATGTATGCGTGGGAGAGACTAAGGGGAACTAACTCCCCCAAATGGCTGAAATCTGCCTCTTAAATACCATCTTCAGCTAAAGACAATAGAGGATGTTTTGGGTAGTGGTTTAGGACTTTAAAGGGGAGGAATGCAGTTTACATGGAGACAGAAAAGCGGTGAACAAATGTTTGCTGGGCCATGCAGAAAGAAGGGGACATTCTGACTGCAGGCTCTGCGACGTGTTCCCTCCAACATACCTAGCCCATATTCTTTGCCTCTATCTCTGGTGATAGTTCCCTTCTTGGAACAGGTCCTATAACTACATTATTTTAGGCAGTTATGGGGAAGGACAAAGGCTCTTCCTGAATATTTTGAGCCTTGATTGTTTTCAGGTAGAAATAATTCTCATGCCAAAGAGATATTTTTGAGATTGCAAATTCTGTTCCCCTATAAATGAATTTATAGGTTATTTTTATTTATTATTAAATAGACCAGATCATTAAAGGTGCCATTTATTTTTGCCACACAGATCAGCACCAGCCGCCAAGAACATGTAGGGTGATCTTAAAAAAATTAAAGATGCTAAGTTAGTATATCTCCTAATAAGCAATTTAATAATTTGCAGTTTTAGAATAAAGAAAAATACACAGCCCTATTTCTCATGAACATCAGAGTGTTTTGACTTTCTCAGGTCCTTTGAAATTAAATTACAAAAAGGAAATGCCAATCCTGATTTTCTGAATATAGTAATAAAAATCCAACAAAGCTGGTTGTACACAGGTATCACATTATGTAAGTAAACCCAAAAATATCACTTTTTTTGTAAATTAAGGTATTTTTTGGAAATTTTGATTACTGATTCATGGCTCATTTTCCCTGTAAAATAGGGTGATGTAAGACAGTTAGCGATATATAAAACTATTACAAAGCAGACAAAATAATCCTTGAGGAGGCACAGCGACTGCTTAGTCTGTAACTAAATTATATATTTTTAATGAAAATAAGAAAAAGAGAGAAGCATTTTAACTTCTTAAGTTACTTTAGGAGGACAAATTGATTTAAAGACAAATAGTAATTCCCTAAATTACTAAAATAGATAAGGGGCACTGGAACTAAAAATGATATTATCGGCACTATAGGTGTAACATTTAATGATAAATAGATTTTATACTATATCTGCTTATATACTATTAAAAGGATCTCTGTTTTGTTTAGCTTTCTTTAATATTTTTCCAATAATATAATTTCTCAATAAAATTCATGCATGTTTTTGTTATACTTAAGCTCACTTTTTAGTGCTATTTAAAAATGTTTATTTTAATATTTATATACTATCTGCAGATGTTAGACACAGAATTGAGTTTTATATATTATTTTATTTTTTTAGAAGTTAAACATTGCTTTACTTATTAATGAGTTCCTTTCATTCTCTTTTGTCTCTTTCATTTATTTTTTCTGTATAATTTTCCTGTCTGCCTTAATCTTTCTTGACAGAAAATGGATTTGATACATTTTGAATTTAATATTTTAACTGAAGTCTTTTAAATAGAAATATCTGTGCAAGGAAATAATTTTTAAAAGTAATACTTATACAAATAAAAGAACTACAACACTTTCAAAACCAAGTCCATGTTTAACTAAGAACTGACAAGAGACTAATATATGTTACCGATCTTTCTTCTTTGACACTTTGTTCTAAATATTTCTTATGTTCTCATTTCATGTCATGTTCTGAAAATTATCTCATCAAATTTGTCTTAGCTTATCTTCTACCTGTCCTCAACCAGATCTTTCTACTAGTGTCCTTTCTCTCCCAAAGGTAGAGAGCCATTAGCTCTTAAGGCAAAAATCAAATCCAAATAAAACAAATTCCATTCTGATTCTTCTTATACTATATAATTCATTTTCTCACTAATGTTTTCAAAGAAAATTTAATTATATTAATTATCTTTTAATGACTCTTTTAACTTACAATTTGTTTTCAACCTTCTCCCTCCCTTACTCCCACACCTACTCCATAGGCAGTTTTATAATCATACAGACATACAGACGTGGTTTTTTATACAGGCTCCTCCTTCCTCCTTTTCTGGCTGCTTGGCCTTCAAAAAATTACTTTAATTTCTATAGTCTTGATTTTCTCATCTATAAATGGTCAAAATAACACTTTCCTAAAATGGAGTTCACTGAGCTAAACCATAAACCTATTTAGTTACTCAGTACAAGTTCACAAGGGTTAAGAGTTCAATCCAAGTTGTGTGAACAATGATAAATATTAATATTATTATACATACTTTTAAGCAATATTCAATTAGATAAAAAAGTAATTCTGACAACACAAGTTCCTTTGTCCTTGTTCCTCTTAATTGTCCAAGGCCCTTCCAGACTCCACCCTCAGATGAAGATATCTTTTGCCTTGAAGTTCATTTAAATTGACTCTACCCACAAGATCTGTGGCTGTGGCCTATTTGTGTTTAGCCTATTCCTATTCATTTGTAAAGTCTTTTCCACAAGATAAACTCTCTCTTTCACGCTTTTTCCAGATTTTTTAACATCTGCAGAATGCACAAGGCTAAGCCATCCTCAGTCCTAGTTTCCTCTAAAACAGTGTGACAGATTATCAACCCTAGTCAACCTCAGCAGCTCATCAGCAAGGCCTTACATCTACTAGGTTCTCACACACTATAATGGCATTTCCCAGCAGCTAATTCTCTCTCATCAAAAGTTTTTACCCTTCTCTAAAGCAAGTCTCACCATGTCTTCCTTCCTTTCTTTCTTTCCCTCCTTTCTTTCTTTCTTTCTTTCTTTCTTTCTTTCTTTCTTTCTTTCTTTCTTTTCCTTCTCTCTCCCCTCCCTCCCTCCCTCCCTTCTTTCTTTCTTTTCTTTCTTTCTTTCTTTCTTTCTTTCTTTCTTTCTTTCTTTCTTTCTTTCTTTCTTTTCCTTCTCTCTCCCCTCCCTCCCTCCCTCCCTTCTTTCTTTCTTTTCTTTTCTTTCTTTCTTTCTTTCTTTCTTTCTTTCTTTCTTTCTTTTTCTTTCCTTCTTTCCTTCTTTCCTTCTTTCTTTCATGCCTCACCCGTGGCATATGGAGGTTCCCAGGCTAAGGGTCTAAAAAGAGCTATAGCTGCTGGCCTACACCACAGCCACAACAATGCAGAATCCGAGCTGCATCTGTGACCTACACCACAGCTCAGGGCAATGCCAGATCCTTAACCCACTTAGCAAGGACAGGGATCAAACCTAAACCTCGCTGGATTCATTTCCGCTGCACAACAGTGGGAACTCCAAGTCTGGCCATGCCTTTTCTTTTTTTAAATTACTAATAGAATTTTATTACATTTATAGTTGTACAACGATCATCACAACCAAATTTTATAGCATTTCCATCTCAAACCCTCAGCGTATCCCAAGTCTGACTATGTCTTGATTGCTCTCTTTTTTCCTACCTATGAATTCTCAGCACCTTCTCTGCATGGAATAACCCCTTTGCCTCATAACTCTAAACATTTTTCTAGCAGCAGATTTAGTTTAATCATCTCTTTTCGATTTGCTTTTTCTATATGTACCTTCTTCATCAGCCAGGAATCTTATTATATTAAGTCTTTTTCAGTTTAAAAATATTGTCTTGTTTGAATTTCTTTAAAGCAGCATTTTTAAATTATTTCTTAAACATTATGACATTTATCAAGCATTTTGCAACCAACTTTACAGTGGATTTCTGGGCTGACGACATGTTTGATTTTAATTAACACTTTAAATATTTTCAGTTTGAGTTCTGAACATTGTTTGAAAACATATCTCCAGCCAGCTTTCACTTTTTTATTCATTGATTAAGCTTTTGCACAACCTCTCCTCATTTCAAAACTTTGACCAGATAAACTTGCCCTATGTGGAGAAATAAATGAGGTTATCTGTCATGAATTTCATTAACTATTTCTACCACCGATAAATTTCTTCCTCCCTGTTTTCCTTCAGTTTATTGGACTTGGTGTATCTCTTCTAATCTGCTCTTATTTTACTTCTGGTCATGGCTCCATCCTTTCCGATGATTTCTGAGTAGGCCCAACTTCATCAGCTCTCTTTCTGTAGTGGCATCAACTTTCTTTTCCCCCCAAGGGAATCTTTCCCATAAATATGTAATACTTAAGTCTCTTCCACCTAAAAAACTAAACAAATAATAAAATCACCAAACCGTTCACTGAGAGTTAAATTCTAGACAACGATGTATCTCTCTTTTAATTTTACAAGTAAAGTTTCTAGAAATAATGTTTTATGCTCCCCAACTTTACTTTCTCACTCTATGTATTATCCATCTGGCTTCAACATTTATTTCACTCTGAAACTGCTCTTATATAGGCCAACAGGCCAGATGGTCCTGAAAACACATACTATGTGCTGGTAATGCTGAGAAAAATCTAACTGAGATCTTTTACATTTTAAAGAGAGGTGTGAAGACTATCAGAACCAGAAACCATGTAAGATGATGTTCTATTTCACGGACAAGACTGGCAAATTCACACTCACCAATATGTGTCAATCTCATACACCAGTGACCACTCCATGCTGTTGTTTGTTTGTAGATCTGGCCACAGAGTTGAAAACCATATATTATTTCATCATCTTCAGCATCAACAGTCTAAAGTCTTTTTCCTGGAGGCTGATAATCTCCTGATCACTGAGTTGTTTTTCTGGGTTTTTTTTCTTTCTCCCTTATCTGAGTTATAGTTCTCTGTCTTTTCATTTTTACAGGTTTTTGGTGTGGTGACCTTTTTGCAGACAATAAGCCTCTCTTACTGCTGGAGTCTGCCTCACTTGTGGATGCGGCTGGTATGACGGCTTGCTGTGGGCTTCCTGATGGGAGGGACTGGTGCCCGCCCACTGGTAGGTGGCACTGATTCCTATCTCTCTGGGTGAGATTAAAGGAGCTGTGTGCCTGAAGGGTCTTTAGGCAGCCTGTTTAGTGATGGGTGGGGCTGTGATCCCACCTGGATTATTGTTTAGCCTGGGGCTTCTCAGTGCTGATGGGAGGGGCCAGATTTTCCCAAATGACACCTTCAGAGAAATGCAGAGAAATGCAGGCTGATGAATGTTCCCAAGAGCTTTGCCGCCAATGCTCTTCCCCCACAACAGGCCACAGTCATACCTGTTTTCCCAGGATATCCTCTAAGAACTGCAGCTGGGTTTGACCCAGATTCCTATGGAGACTTTATAGGAAAATAACTTTGTTATAAACAACCTGTGCTATCGCCTAATATAATTTCTTTGTTTCTGCTCTCCTCTGTTGATTCATTCTGCACTGCTCTTTGGAGCTCCTTTCCATCTGCCAAATTGGATACTTCCTGATTCAAAACAATTTTTGCTCAAATAAACTCTTAAAAATGTTTACTATGTCGTAATTTACCTTTTGACAGCAGGTAGGTACATTAAAATAATTCAGATATCTGAATTACTTATCCTCGTAGTCTGGGAACATTTTCTCTTCTTTATGTAATGATTTAGAGATTCATTACTGCTGCTGACATATTATACAAATTTTCATAACTTTAATCATCTTGATAGAATTTATTCTCTATTTCCAGGGTTCACGTAAGATCGTCAAATTCCATTTTATCAGAATTAAATGAACCTCCTTGGAAATTAATGTCAGCATTAGGAAAAATAAAAATACATTATTATGTGCAGAATTTACTACTCAAAAACATTACAAAGTTTTCAAAATATGTGAAATTTTCAAGGAAGAAAAGTGTGGTGGGAATGCACTGTATTTTTTTTTTTTTTTTACTTATAGACAGTTTTCATGATTTTCCATAAACATCCCATTGTTATATGGTAGAGTCAAAATGCTGTTTTAAACAGGACA
>PVHT020002730.1:99349-113890 GCA_004024745.2 Catagonus wagneri | reverse complement strand
TTCATTTGACTCAGAAGTATTTCTGTCTCTAAAATTTATACAATAGTGTCTTTTTTCCCCTAGAAAAGTGTGTGCTTTGTTTTACACATAAAAGTTAACCAAGATTTCATTAATATTCTCCTTCTTTCCATAATAAAACATAATCTCCCAAATTAAAAGAAAATGAAAATCAATGGTTTTCTCTAAATAATTCAGAGCCCAAATGCAAAATATAACACCAATGTACTAATATTAGGAAATGAACAAATCTAAAGGTAAGAGAGCTCTGATGATATAAATTGAAGCAGTACGACTTCACTGAATATGGACTTGAGGAAACATAAAAATATGAGAATATGTATGCAATAGACTTAACAATGACAGATGTGTTCAGAAGTTCCCTAAAGTTTTCAGCTACTCACCTTAGATTTTCATTGTGTATGTGTTAAAAAAGATTCTGCATAAAATTCTAAAATACATTCTTTTATTTATTTACTTGTTTGACTATTCACCCATATAATGGAACATGACAGAAAAGTTATATTTCTAGATATATTTAGCCTGGTTGGACATTCACAGTGCATATATTTCTATTTTCTATGGGTCAAAAAATAGGAAATTAGAATATCAGAAATCTACAAGAGCACAAGTCTTCACTTTAAGAAAAATGTATTTGCCTCCCTTGCTGCTCTATCAAGTTTAATTATGCAAATACTATTGAATTAAACTAGACTCCTAGACTTCCTTTGTGGTCCCATCTATTACTATTGCCTCTCTAAAAATGTTCCAAAGATTCCTGGGGAAACATTTAGACAAGTGTAATGCCATCTAAAAAAAGGAAAAGCAAGAAAAGATCTACAAATGCTTTCCATATAAGAAGTCTTTATTAAGTTTCCTGTTGTCTAGCCCTGTTTCAGGCACTCCGTAGTATTTAAAAATATTTCGGACTTGAATACTTTGCCTTTAGGTATTTTACTTATGCAAAAGAAACAAAGTACCCAAAATATGTTTCAGATAGTCAACACTAAGAATACCAGAGAGAAACATAATTAGGAAAATATCATTGAAAATATGGGCTCTCATCATTTATCAAACAGTGCATACAGCATATAATCGCAACGATGCACTAAATCTGAGGGTGACAAAAATGCTATAAACAAACTAGAGAATAACTTAGATTTAAACACATTTTATAATTGATATAAACTCATTAGCTCTGGAAACACAGACAAAAGATCTGTATAAATTTAAGTTTCTACAAGGCTTGTAGGGGAGGCTATATTTAAGTAAATGTGTTTAATACTGTGCAACTAGGACAGCTGCATATGATTCTGCATAAGGAACAGAAAATCAAATGACATACAGAGAGATTAAAATAACATAGCTTAAGGGGTTAAGATACAGCAAAGGACTACTTTGGGGAAATGGTTCAGTACGACTAAAATTTAGCAGGATTTATACGTGATAAATTATACTTAATATAGACAACACTCATTATAGCATACACAAGTATTTAGTAAAATATGAATATAAACGTGAGTACATTCAAAAAAGGGTATTATTTTGATATTTTTTCCAGAAGACTAACATATGGTTTAGAAAGCCATCTCTGAAAATAGCATAAAAGATAAACTGGAGATACAATTGATGGATATTGTGTTAATCTCTTCCTGTACAGTATCTACATTAAGGTGTTTGAAGGGAACCTGATTACCTGATATGTTTGCAAGTGTTAGGTGAGAAGAAAATATAGTCTGAGAGAGAATTCAAGGATTCTAGGAAGAGTCATGCAACAAAATAGATTTTGTTGGGGCCGGATAAGTTTGGGAAATATTGAATTACAGAAAATTAAACAAAATTCTTCATTAGAGAACAGACTAAAGTAAAGCATAGTATTTGACTTCAAAAGGAGATGATTTTTACAGAAATTCCTAAAATGTTTATGTTTATAAATGCATTTTAGTGGATATCTAAGAAAGACATGATAGAAGCACAGCTTTTAAATTAATTTATATTACTTACAACTTCCTTTAAATTCTTAACTTAAAATAGATAAATACAATTATAAAAAAAGACTGATACGGAAAGTATATTATGCCCTGCTCTATCATCTACCCTACTCTAGCAATGCCACAAGTGGCTATCTTAATTACTAAATACTTTAATTATACACACAACTATGTATAAAATAGATTAAGAAACAAGGACCTAGCTACTGTATATCACAGAAAAATGTACTCAATACCGTGTAATAACCTATATGGAAAAGAATCTGGAAAGGAATGGATATATACATATGTATAACTGATTCACTTTGCTCTACTCCTGAAACTGACACAGCATTGCAAGTCAACTATACTCCAATAAAATTAAAAAAAAGAAGTTTCTGCAGTCAGTATGCTTTAATTCTCAAGCGCTCCTTCACGGATGAATTCCAGATTATTTAGGGCATATAGTGATTAATCTGAAAAACCTAAAGGCTACTGTTGCCAACAAATTTTTAAGGGTGTAATAATATATCAGGTGTGACAGAACACAGAACCCACTACATTTCTTCTCACTCAAAGAACATTTAATCTGCCCCTTTTCTTTCCTCTTTTTGTAACAGCTTTATGGAGGTATAATTGATAAACATACTGAAAATACTTAATATGTATAATTTGATGATTTTGGACATATGCATATATTTGTTATATCATCACCACAGTGAAGGTGATATTTATATTTACACATCCCCAAATTCTTGTGCCCCTCTATTTTTATTCTTATAAGAACACTTATTTTTTTGAATTGCATAATACCATATTGTTAACATAGGAATCATAGTTGTACGACAGATTTCTAGAACTTAATCCATCTAGTGTAACTGTTGAGCAACTCCCCTTTCCCCCATTCCCAGCTCCTGCCAATCATATTTTCTGCTTCATGAGATTTACTACTTTAAGTTCCTCCTATAATTGGAATTACATAGTATTTGTCCTGCTATTGATTTATCGACTTAGCATACTGTTCTCAAGCTTCATCCCCATTATTGCAAATGGAAGAATTTCCTATTTAAAGGCTGAATTGTATCCTATCACATGTATAGGCCACATTTTCTTTATCCATTCATCTTCTGATGAACAACTTAGTTAACATCTTTGAGATTCTGCGCTGGATTCTTACAGTATATATCCATAAATGGGGATATGAACAAATTGGAACACTTTGATCTTTTGGTGGGAATGTAAAATGGTATAGCAGATATGAAAAACAGTATGTAGGTTCTTCAGAAAATTAAATATAGAACAAACATATATCCTTTTATTACTGAAGAACACTGAATTTGGCAAAGAGAATACAAGAGGAAAAAATCTAAAACAGGATTTCCCCTGGTGGCACAGAGGGTTAAGAATCTGGTGCTGTCACTGCTGTGGTACATGTTCAATCCCTGGCCTGGAAACCATGCCATGGGTGCAATCAAAAAAACAACAACAAAAAAAAAATCAAAACCAAGGACAAAGGAGTTCCCACTGTGGCACAGAGGGTTAAGAAACTGATATAGTGTCCATGAGGACAGGGGTTTGATCTCTGGCCTCACTCAGTGGGTTCAGGATCTGGCATTGTCAAAAGCTGCAGCATAGATCATGGGTGCAGCTCAGATCCAGCATTGCTGTGGCTGTGGCTATGGCTAGCAGCTATAGTTCTAATTTGACCGCTAGCCTGGGAACTTCCATATGCCCCAGGTATAGCCCTAAAAAGCCAAAAAAACAAAAAAAAAGCAGAAACATAAAACAGGGACAAAGGACATTAAGGGAAAAGAGCGGAGTAATCAGATAATTTCTCAGGTACTGATCACAAGCAGGGGAGCAGCATTTGCAGAACATAGTGAGTATAAGGGAGTAAAAACACAACCCATAGAAATTGACAGTTGGAGCCCAGGTCTTAACAAAGAGTATTTTTTGTACTTCATTCAATGCCCCAAATATGCCATATTCCTTTCCTCTCTGTACTACTTCAAATAGGCCCCAGGCTAGGTAAATTTAACCTATCTGAACAAATTCAGGTGAGCATTACCATTTTCAGCATATTGTGAATGAATATGACTTTTTTGTGTGTGTGCTAATTAAAATTAAGGAGGATTTGATTAATTGGGTCAGGTGAACGAGATAATCCTTAGACAGAAAAATGTTTGTGAATGTTCATTGAGTACATGACGAAGTACACAAAAATACAAAATAATTTCTTTGAAATTTTTTGAGAGATGTCAAAGTTATGATCAGGGTTGTGAATATTTTATTTAGATTATTAAAACATACATAATTTATTTACTTGGAGATATTTATTCTATTTGTATCTGAGTTTGTGACTCAGTGCTTCTCTTTCACATATTCTGAGGAAGGGGTGCATTTTCTACTCATGCAAGCTACACTTGAGGATAGCAAAATAAAGTCTCCAAGAAGTCACTGTAGAGGGAGAAACTGTGTTCATCATAACTCACCTATACAGAGCTTTAAAATCTTCAAAGAATTTTAACTGAATGTTAAATCTGAGAAAGTAGGATGACCTAAAATAGGAGAACTATATAAAAGTCAGCAGGATTAATTCTTCAGGGATGCACAGAGCATGATATGAAGTAGTATGGTGTAAATGTCAATGGCAGGGAGAAGCAGCAGCAGACTGGGGTGGAATAAAGCAAGCAGCAACAGCGTGACTCTGAAGGAAAACGTGATGTGGCTGCAAGAGTAAGAAGCAGCATTTGGGAGACAGAGACAGGCTCTATTGGCAGAGTCTAAAATAATAATTTGTCAAACGACTCACAAGAGTGTTAGAACAGAAGAAGCATCTGGTCACTGTGCATTTTATCACAGTTGTACATGTAAGGCATAATAATAGCAACTAAAACCACAAGTTGAAGGACAAATATGTAATTATAATATAACTAAAATATATATTCATATTAAGGTACATTAAATCATCCCTCCTATCCCAGTGAATATTTCTTTAGACTTTTACTCTATGCCACATATTTGTAGATGACATATTTAATGTAATGTTATATGATGTAATTGCAGTATAATGTTGCCCTTAAGTTCCAGGGTCCATTACTATTTGCCTAGTCTACATAAATATTCATTAAAATTTATCTAATGAGTGAATACTGACTCACACATTTTAAGCTCAGGCAATTCTCCTCCACACTTAGAGGTTAAAAGAAAATCAAGAAAAAAGAATTCTTCACAAAACTTACTCCTTCTCCTCTACTTTTCTTTATTTATGTATGTATGTATATATGTATGTATGTATTTATTGTCTTTTTTTAGGGCCGCACTTGTAGCATATGGAATGTCCCAGGCTAGGGGTCAAATCAGAGCTGCAACTGCTGGCCTACAACAGAGCAACAGCAACACCAGATCTGAGCCACATCTGTGACATACACCACAGCTCATGGCAATGCCGGATCCTTAACCCACTGAGTAAGGCCAGGGATTGAACCCCAGTCCTCATGCATATTTGTTAGGTTCATTATTGTTGAGCCACAATAGAAACTCTGTCCTAAATACTTTTAATTTATTTTTATACATAAAATTAAATAATAATTATAGAATATATATGAAATATAACGAAAAGTAAGTTTCCTCTCATTGAAAAAGAAACAAAAACATCTTGGTGTTAGTCCTGTTCATGAATTTGATAGAGTATTTTGAGCACTATGAAAATAGTGTTAAGACAATGTTTCCAGAGAAGCCAACCTGAAAACTAGACAAAATATATCAAATACTACAATAACTTTTTGTTTGGTTAATGTCAGAGAGATGCTGAAGTTACTGCACTGGGAGATCCAAGAACCCTGAAGGAGGGAAAATGTTACAGTCAACAATCACAATATTCTGAGTACAGGGCGAGGGGCTTTGAATCCAGGTTTTGTTGGTTCACAGTTATGGTAGAGAACAGAGAATTCTGGTGGTTTCAGGGGACTGGGGAGAAAAATCTGGAGACTTACGGGTGAGAAACTAACTACTCAGAAGAAAAAAAAAATGAGGAACTGAGTCTGAGATTGCCATTTTCCTCTTCAACTGAAGTCATGTAGTTTAGGAAGTTAAACAAACACTGTACAAATATTCCAATAAGCAGATCAGGGTGCTCCCCAATTTAATTGTTCTAAAGAAAATAATACATATAATTCAGGACTCACCAGAAACACCATAGAGAATCTGAAGAAAACAAAATGTTGACAGAACTTTACCAAAAGTTCAACAGTCTCACTTAAGTCCCTAGTTAGATTATCATGATTGGTCTGTAATATTTCTGCCTAGCAAAGACTACAGTAAAATATCAATAATGAAAGGTTTTAAAGCATGGCACAAAATGTCCAAAATTCAAGTAACAATTTCTAGGCATGTCCATAGGCCTCTGTTTGAAACAAAAAAAAACAATGAAAATAAGCTCCTTCAAAATACCAATCAGTAGTTCCTGTCATGGCCCAGTGGAAATAAATCCGACTAGGAACCGTGAGGTTGTGGGTTTGATCCTTGGCCTCGTTCAGTGGGTTAAGGATCCAGTGTTGCTGATCCTGTGCTGTAGGTTGTAGACGTGTCTCAGATCTGGCATTGCTGTGGCTGTGGCCTAGCCAGCAGCTACAGCTCTGATTGGACCCTTAACCTGGGAACCTCCATATGCAGTGGGTGCAGCCCTAAAAAAAAGACAAAAAGACAAGAAAAAATACTAGTCATAACAGTCAACAAACAAGAAGACAGGTGTAGAAAAAAAGCAAATGAAAATAAACCAGAAAACTTCATCAGAGAATAAAAGCCTTAAAAAGAAACAAATGGATAATATTTAGAATTATAAATTAAAAAGGTACAACTAAGCACTCAATAAATAAATTTAACTGAAGACAGAACAATAAAAAGTCAGTAGAAATTCAGATTTTCCAATCAATAAAAACACTGAAACTGAATCATTTTAAAAAGAATAACAACTATAGTACAATAGCCTAACATGCAGCTAATTGAGTAGCAAAAAAAGATAATTCACAGGTGAATTCAGCGAAGCAATACAGAGATAAGAATAATAAGCATTCTAAAACTGATGAAAAGGATAAATCCACAAATTCAAAAGGCTCTACAAATTCCAGATTGAATAGATATGAAGAAAAGTGAATTCTACATGGAGAGAGTTCCTCAATATGAAGTTATGTTAGCCAGGAATACATTTAAATCACATATTTAAAGTGCTAACAGAAAATAATTCTTAACACAAAAAATGGATGTATTGAGTCAAGAAAATCTGAAACATTCAGAAAATGTTTTGTGAAAATAGATAAGCTGATTCTAAAACACAAACAACGCAAAAACCTAGAATATTCAGGTTAATATTAAATCTAGCTTGAAGAAAAAAAGTTATAGAACATATACAACCAAGTGTCATGATTTAGAGGCATAATTGAGATAACATGATTTGACAGAACAGACAAATGAGCTGATGGAACATTACAGATTCCAGAAATAAATCTGCTTATATAATTGTCATTTCACTTAAAGCTAAGGCCCTACTTAATATTGGTCAATGAAAAAGTACTATGTTTTCCATACAGGGACTGGACAGCAGGACTGAAACCCAACACCAGGACTAGATAAATCCTGGCCACTCCCGGAAGAAGACAACTGGATGCAGAAGCTACTTCATGATACCTTGATTACTGTAGAGAGCAAGGGAACACATCAAACTAATGCACTTGGATTGCTTCTCAGATTTGGTATTCCTGAGCTGGTATCACAAAAGTTGGTCATTTTTGTAACCAAGACATAAAAGGCTTCTCCTATGCAGTTAGGAAGTTTTACAACCACCTAAACACTTGGAAGCCTGCTGCAATCTTTGACTACACACATTACCCATCCAACATCTACATTTCAAGCCTAAAAATCTTTGGATTTAGCAGATGGACCACTCTCTGTAGATCTCATTTGAAGATGCAGGGGAAGAAGTGCCCCAAGTCACCCACTAAACATCCCTCAAGCTGGCTAGATCAACTGAATACCCACATATACATTAAAAAAAAAAAGATGTTGATACTCCAGCCATATCATATACATTTTTTGATTTTTTAAAATTAAAAAAAATTATACTTGATTTACAATGTTCTTTCAATGCATGCTATACAACAGAGTGACCCAGTACATATATTTTCTCACCTTATCCTCCATCATGTTCCATCAGAAGTGATTACATATAGTTCTGTGTGCTACACAGCAAGATCTCATTGCTTATCCACTCCAAATGCAATAGTTTGCATCTACTAACCCGAACCCCTGGTCCATCCTACTCCCTCCCACTCCCCCTTGGCAACCAAAAGTCTGTTCTCCACATCCATGAAGACAGAACAAAGAGACGTTTGATCATGTTGGCCTTGAAAATCAGAACAATGCAGCCACAAACCTAGGAAAGCTAGCATCCACCAGAACCTGGAAGAGGTGAGGAATGGATTCTCATCTAGTGTCTGTGTAGGAAAAGTCTCATTGATGTTTAAATTTTGGCCCAGTAATATTTACTCTGGGCTTTTAGCCTCTAAAACGGTGAAAAAAATAATTTCTGTTGTTTCTAAACTACAAAATTTTTGTATTCTATGATGGTAGCCACTAATCATATATCTATTCAGATTTTCTATCTCACTAGAGTCAGTTTCTGCAGTTTGTAATCTTCTGGAGATTTAACCATTTTATATAGTCTAAATAATTAGTTAAATAATTATAATACAATTTTTATGATACACTATTATTATCATTTTATTTATGAGTGATTGGCATTAATTTCCCCTATTTTATTCCTAATTGTAATTTTATGCTCCTACCTTTTCTATACTAGCTAGCTTAAAATTCATCAATTTTGTTGAGCAATTCAATGAATCAGCTTCGGTTTCACTTATTTTCTCTATTATTTGTCTGTATTTGTTTACTTTACTTCTGTTCTAATCTTTATTATATATAAAGACATGTATACACATAATCGTAATTTATTGCAGATGTCTCATAATTTTTGGCAGAAAATTGGACTTTTAAGATAGAATATAGCAGCATTTCTGAAAATCAGATTTCCCCTCCACTACAGCTCTTGTTTTGTCTTCTTTTGCTTTGTCTGTTTATTTAGTGACTTTCTTATATTAATTTTGTGAAGTTTATTGCTTATCATATGTAGTCTCTGTTCAGTCAGGTAATGGTTAACCACTGATTGAACAGAGATTCCCTTAAATACAGTGAACTACTATATCTCTTAGCCTTTGCATTTGTATGTAATAGGGTGTGCTTTTAAAACTCTGGAAGGCAATTTGTATCCCTCCCTAGCCCTCCGTTTCTTACTGCACAGTCTTTTATCAGCCAGAGTGAGAATTTACGGGCTTTTCAGGTGTTCCTTGGACAGCATGGAGCCCTGCACATGTACATGTTCTTCCAGATCCCCAGGAATATTTGGGAGTTTTTAGAAGCCTCTTAAAGACATAGTATTCCCCCATTTTCCCTTTTAGGACTTTGATCAGCCTCTCGTTAGCCCTAACTAGTATTTCTATCTCAGGCAACAGTGATGTTAATCAATTGGTGATGATAATTTTCAACAAATGAGTACTCTCCAAGTCTCCAAATATAGAAGCTATTATAAATACTAATACTAATATAATTAAAACATAAGAAAAATCAGTTTTTTTTCTAAAAAGTAGTTAAATATTACAAATATAGTCTCTATCTTAACACTAAAGATATAATGTTTGTAATCTTTTGATGTGTCTAACTATTTTAATTTTATTCAGACAGACCTGTGAACATTTTTGCTATATTGAAATGTGTCAGGCTGTACTGTTTATTTCTTATAATAAAATGTATTATAGAACATAAAATACAGCTATGATGACAGTTTATAATAATTGCCTGACGATTTTGAAAACAAAGAATCCACATGATCTAGCATTTTTAAACTCTAATAAGTTTATGTTAAAATTATTGTTAAAATTTTTGTTGAACTTGCTGTCTCAAAGGTAGTTGAAATAATAAATTTTATGGAGTATTAAGTTAAAGCTTTGTTTAAGATCATTTTTACTTTATCTTTCACCATTTTTCCCAGCATCTAATGTATTTTAAGACATCTACAATTGAGGAAACATGGAGAAATCTACAGTGCAAGATGTCAAAAAATTATAATATACAGAAAGTTAAAAATATAAATCATCTCTAAACAATTAAACACAATATTTGATTGTCTCATATAACTGGAAAGTGACATTGCATTTCAAGAAAAGTTTATTTAGTATAGTGCTACCCAGTAAAAATATAATGAAAGCCACATATACCATTTTAAGCTTTCTAATAGTCACAATGCAAATGAAAAATGTAAAAGGAGAATATAATTTGAAAGCATATTTTATTTAACCCAATATGCCCAAAATATTTTCTTATTTTATCAATATAAAAACCTATTAATGAGATATTTTACATTCTGTTTCCAATCTGAACTAGACACATTTCAAGTATTCAATAGCCACATAACAGTGGCTTCTATAGAAAAATGCATCTCTAACGGATCTAAGTATCTTTAAAACTGTTCCTTCTCAGATTTTCTTGAATTCCTTCTCAGAAGGAATCTAAGTGGCTTTCAGTTGTTCTGCATTTTACCAGGTTCTTAGAGCCTTTGATCCTAGGGAGATAAACATCTTTTTGAAAGAGCTGGCAAGTATCCCAGGAAGGACCTTCACTGGCCTCCCTTGGATTTTATTCCTGGTGCTGAAACAATTACTGTGCTGACTGAAATTCCCATTCATTGATTTTGCTCTGCAAATTGTGGCAATTCCTACTAAAACTGGAACAGGTCCTTACCCTATATTCCAGAAAATTGGCTTCCAAAAGAAATGAATACACATATTTTCCAAAGGTCACATGCAAGAATGTTCATAGGAGCATTAGTTGGACTGTTCCTATAATAGTTAATTTTATATGTCAACTCTACTAGGTTATAGAGCCCAGTTATATAATCAAATACGAACGCAGCTTTGCTGTGAAGGTATTTTTCAGATGTGATTAACATCTACAATTAATTAACTCTAAGAAAAAGAGATTACTCTTGAAAAGGAGAATAGATCTCATACTATCAGTCAAAGACCTTAAAAATAAAAACTGAGCTTTTTCAGAAAAGAAGAATTTGACCTCAAGGGTAGAGCATCAAATCTTGCCTGAGTTTGTTAGCCTACCAACTTGCCCTACACATTTTAGATTTACCAGCTCCCAAAACTGTCTGAGACAATTCCTTCAGTTTCTTAAACTGTGGGGGGAAAAAGAACTGCTTAAGACACCAAGGTATTTTACTGTCTTTCAAGTGAAGCAGGATGAGAGAAGTCTAAGGTGGTCATATCTATCAGTTGATCTGAATGGTTATTAGCAATGGTGAAATCACCTTGAAACTATTCATTAGGTTGTGACTTAGGATTTTCCTCTCTCTTATCTGTCTGTTTCTGTCAACTCTCTCTCATGTAGTGATATCACATTGATCGCATTGCAGTATCATTTTGAATTCCCATGATGACTCAATGTTTTGGAACATGGGGAACATATTTTTGTGTTTCAGGAGAGTTGGGATTTCTGAATAAACTGTGTGAAAAATTTAAGATGTTGGGTTAAGAGCAAGCCTTGGGAAAATAATTTACAACTGTAGAATAGTAAGAGAATTCCAGAGAGTTCTATGTTGATATGCATTTACATTTCAAGGGAAAATGAGATCCAAGTTCTTGGAGATAACTTTAGATACAGAAACCAGGAAACCCTAGAGCTCCTCTGACCCTTAAAAAGATACATTTACATTTCAAAAGGTTAGACCAGGAACCCAGAATTTTTTCTACCCCATTTCCAAGCAGGAAAGGTTTTGTCCCTTTTTTTCAAGAAAAAGAGAGGACAGCTGCCTTTTTTTTCCTGTACGTAAGCAGAAAAAGTTCATTTTTCTTCATCCCTCGTCTATGAAAGATCTGGCTGCTCATCTAGATAATTTTACCATCTGGCTTTTACTGCCCTAGCAAAGGGGTAAGCACTGGGGATAATGGAGCTATCACATTATTATGTAAATAACAACTACTCTGTCTTTTATTTAAAAAAAACTTCAGGTGCACATTTTAGATAAAATTAATAAAGATGTATATTAAATACACAATTTGGTTATCTTTTCATACACTTATTAACCACTTTCAGCTATGGTTTTAGTTATAGAGATAGGTGTTAGTTGCAGGGATAACAAAAATAATTCATAGGAAAAGGGACAAAGGATAACATGAAAAATACAACAGAGGTAGGAACATAAAAGCAATAATCCCCATGTGAATTAACTCAAAGAAATTCTTTTTAAAAAACATGTCAATAACAGTCAGTGACTCTTTCTTGTTTGTGAGTTTGGAAAAATACTGGTGATTTCAAAGGTGAAATCCACTACTTGAAAGTTCTGTTACTTACAGAATACCAATAAATAGAATAATAGAGAATCCTTGGTTTCTTTCTTTGATTATTAGTGAATAGATGAGAATCATAAAAGACAGTAAAAAGGGGATATTTATATTTGGCTAGACACTTCTATGCAGTTTGTTTCTAATATAGCTTTACTGTTTACCTTCAGGATCCCCTAGGATGGATTAAATAAATAAAATTAATCACTGTCCTTAAATCTGTTATAAATCTGTTATTTGTGGCGGGAAGTTTTAAAATGCTGTTTTTAAAATACAAATGACTGTTTTTATTATTTGAGATTTCACTGAGTTGTTGTAATTTCATCTTTCTGAGGAAAAAAAAATACCCCTGCTGTTACACAGGACAGAGGCTGCAAATAAACTGAATGAAAGGCAATTCCCTAGAGCAAGTATTTCAATGGTAAACTTTAACAGCATAATTGAAAAAGAGTGAACTAGTCCATTAAATTTGTTTATTACTGAAAATCTTTCACTCCAAACAGAAGCAGTTGCCACCAATTTCCACAGTGATGCAGTCTTATCTAAGTAATTTCCTCTTCCTCAGTGGGCAAAATCATGAACTACACTTTGGCTACATGGATTTACTTAGAAAAAAATCAGCTGGTCAGTTGACATGCTTTAAATAATAGAGCTGATAATCTTCTTCCTGTTATGAAATACACAGATCTCTTCTGTGAACTACATTCAACTAAAGGTGTTAATATTTTATTTTGGATTTTTTTTGAAACTTAAAAAAAAACTATAGCTTCCTACATTTTAACAATGAGACTATTATTTTACAATTAAACTGAGCTTTCACTTTTATATTTAGGAGTACTTTGTTACATACATAGGGTGAAAATATCTTCTTCCTTATTATTGTTGGTCTTTTCTCTCTTGTTTGTATTATCCTGATGAACAGAAGCTCTTAATTTTAATGAACTCCAATTTATCAATCTTTAATATACGGTTAGGACCTTTTGTATTATGTATAAGACATCTTTTGCCATTTCTTGCTATGACTTATCAAGGACCTATCTCCTAAAACGTGTTCTTTCTTATCTTCCACATTGAGGTAAGTGATTCTGCTCAAAATTAATTTAATTAATTTTGCAGTCAAATTAAGACTGCATCACTGTGTGGAGACTGGTGGCAATTTTGATGTGAGGTAAAGTTCAAGGTTATTTATTTATTTCAATATTTGTTAGTCATGTGGCTATTGCTTTTCAAATCACTTTTCAATTGACCCAGGACTATACTTTCAAAGTTCACCATCTACCCTTTTGCCTCTTTTGTTATCCTTATACTACGTCTTTAAAATACTCTCCTGAAGAAACAAAGATGAGATGACTTGACAACATGTGAAAACTTACAATGAACCCACTTAAATTAAGGCAGATATTACAATGCTGGTATAATTCCCTTGCTAATGTTGGGTTATGGTTACATGGTTATGAGCTCTAAGATAATATATACTATGTTTTATATATTTTTATATATTCTAAAATGTAAAAAAGTATAAAAACAAAGATAATCTTCACATAAGGAAGAACTCAGCGTTAAGTTGGCAGAGACTTAACAAAAAAACCATAATACAACCAAATGAGTTGGACAATGTAGGTAGAGTATTTAACTGCAAAATTAAAAGAGTTAAAACATTAAAAAATGATGGGCTGAAAATTTGTGTTCATCTTTTTTTTTTTTTTAACAGCTGCACCTGCAGCATATAGAAGTTCCTGGGCTAGGGGTTGAATTGGAGTTGCAGCTGAAGTCTGTGCCAAAGCCACAGCAAAACTGAATCTGAACTGCATCTGTGACCTAGGCAACAGCTTATGGCAACCCTGCATCCTTAATCCACTGACTGAGGCCAGGGTGAAACCTGAATCCTCACAGAGACAACATCAGGTCCTTAACCTGCTGAACCACAATGGGAACTTCCTATTTTAAAGACAATACCATTATTACAACTGAAGAATGTTTAACTGGAGAGCTTACTATAGCATTATCATTGAGCACCCAGACTTGAGTCTTGACAATTCTCAAAATTTCAAATATTGCATCTGAGAACAAGGTAGTGCTTTTTTAATGGTTCAAAATATTTTATTTAATGATGCTTT
>PVHT020002730.1:55575-68102 GCA_004024745.2 Catagonus wagneri | reverse complement strand
AGATAGATAGATAGATAGATAGATAGATAGATAGATAGATAGATAGTAGATAGATAGATAGATATACATGTATACGCAGAATATTTGATCAAGTAAAAGACTTTTTAAATACCTATTTTCTCAAGTAGACCATCTATAATCAATAAAGGTAGAAAAGTTTCTACATATTTGCCCTTTGAAAACAACAAGCTCAGGTTTTTTCAAATTAGCAATTAGAAGTGTTGTTTTCCTCTTTATGAAAAGCAGCATGCTACAGCACTACCTGTGAAAGGGGGATCCTAATTCAGACTCTCCCTGATATAAAAAATAAAAGAATTTTGTTCTTACAAAGGTCTGATTTTAGAAACTTCATCACATATTCTAAACTCACCCTTAAAACCTTTTAAATGTTACCACTGAAAATAATGTAAATAAAAGTGCAATTTAATCAGTATTTTATATATTAGTAACTATTAAACTTTAATAAAACCAGTCTGGCAAACCAAAACTAATAAAAATTCCAATAGATTTTATTGAAACTTTAACTTAAGGAAATTTATTGTTAATGTTCTATATTTCAGGAATTGTTAGTTGATTTTATCTGGACTACCTTGTTTAACTTAATCTTTCCAAGGAAACTGTTAGCTGGGCATTATTACTTCTATTTGCAGGTGATTAACAGAAATTTAGATTTGATATGAAACTTGTCCAAGATCATGATATTAAAAAAAGCAAGAATCAAATCCAGGTCATCTATCCCGAGAATATTCTTTTCATTATACTAGTTACCATATAAATGATTATTGCTATTATTACAATGCTATTATTTTAATATACTTACTACAAGTTGATAATTTCCAATACCATGTTAATCTTAAAAACAATACACTTTGGAAAGGTACCGAATCTAGGATGTTACATTTAAGATTAGTGAAAGTTACGAGACATTTCTTCTTCTCTGACACTTCTGATTTTCATTCAAATCTTGTTCCCAAAACTGGTTACAAAACACTTTATTATTTTCCAGATACATAGATTTAATATTGGGGGGTTCTTTTCTTTTATGGTGGCAAAAATTTAATAAGTATTCCTATAGCTCACCAATATATAACCTGAAAACATCAGAAGTTTGCTAGAGAAAGTATATGAAGGAATTTTCGGTTCTCTAGCATTTTTAAAAATGTGACTACAAAACATAAATGGGCTTCTTTATCTCATAAATTGAAAAACCCAGTGACTCATATACAGAGTAGCTAGAACATATGTGATTTGTTTTAGAAAGGAACTAAAATCCTACTATTCTATGATTAATGTTCAGTTGTCTGCGTTTTTGTGCTATTTTTTACATTAAGCTTGTTTATATTTAAAAACTTGAGTTCACAACGTTAGTAGAACTGATTTATCCAACTTTGTTAATCACAGATAATGTTCAAACCACTAAACCCAATGCACTTTTGTACTTGCATTTCCCCCCAAAACATTCAGTGTTTAGCCTTGTCCTTAATTTTGATAAGGATCAGTAGCTGCACCAACACTACACTGGAAAATTCAGATTCATCTGCAACAAGTTTCATATCGAGAGTCATAAAAAAGATCAAAACACCTTGAATACAAATAGTTTATGAGTCTGAGTACAGAAATAAATAAGATGAGTAAAATTTAGGTGATTCTTTTTGGAAGGAGAATGTGGTAGGAAGGAGAATAAACAGTTTTAAAAGTGTGGTAGGTAAAATGATAATACTCCCATGCTCCTCAAAATATAAAAATATGTTCCCTGGCAAATGTGTCCCTGATTTTATGTGGAAGAAGAAAGTTTGATGATGTAGTTACATTAATGATCTCAGATGAGATCGTTCTGGATTAAGGTGGTCCCAAGAGGGACTGATGAACAGCCTTCTAAGAAAAGAGGAGAAACAGACACAGAGGGAAAGACTAGGTGAAAATGGAAGCAGAGATTAGAGTTGTGCTACCAGAAATGAAAGAGGCAAGGAACACATTTCCCTATGACACTTCCAACAACTTAATTTTGGATTAATGACTTTTAGAAATTTGAAAGAATAACTATCTGATGTCTTAATCCCCCAAATGTGTGGCAATTTGTTGGGGTAGCCATATAAAATCAATACCAAAGTAACAGATTATTTAAATTATTATTTACAAATTCATGGTGTTTTATATTCCCTTTATTTTTTTCCTTCTTGGGGCTGTACCTGGGGCATATGGAAGTTCCCAGGCTAGGGGTCAAATTGGAGCTATAGCTGCCAGCCTACACCACAGCCACAGCCACGCAGTATCCGAGCCATGTCTGCAACCTACACCACAGCTCATTGCAATGCTGGATACTTAACCCATTGAGCAAGGCCAGGTATCAAACCTGTGTCCTCATAGATGCTAGTCATATACATTTCCAATGAGCCACAACAGGAACTCCACATTCATTTTTGGTTTAGTGCATTTGATAGACTAGATAACCTCAAAATATTCTTTAAAAGAGCAAAGCAAGTGTATAAACCAATAATTTAGGCACTAAAATTACTTTAATATTAGATTTTTCTAGTTTATTTCCCCAATAAAAATTCATGAATATATAGAGAATAAAATTTCGTCTTCAGCAACCAGGAATCCAAACTATCTCAAGAGTTAGGATAATTAACTACAGGTCTAGAAATAAATTAAGTCACGCTATACATATAATTACATATATATGTGTATATGTGTATATATATATATATATATATATATATATATATACACACACACACACACACTCACAAACACATACATGTAATTGTTTTATGCTGAGGGGTGGGAGGCAGACTATCCTCAGTAGTGGTTATACCAATGTGGTTGAATACTTACTCTTTGTTTACTTACCACAGTGTGCAACAATTCTTACACTCAATTAAATGCATACCAGATAAACATAACTGTTTAATATCATTTAAAAAGGTAAAATTTATACATAAGTATGTTTTCAGTGACATCACCTACTATTCCTGTAGAACAATCACTGAGATTAGAAAATAGTTCTCTGCTCACAACTTTAAATCACTTAGACTTCAAAGAGACAATTGCACTCTAACGTTCCTTATAGCATTATTCACAATAGTAAAGATACTGAAACAACCTACACATACACAGACACACATAATGTTATAATATTCATACTTAAAAAAAAAGAGATCCTAACATATACAATAATGTGAATGAACTCAGAAGGCATTACCCTACATAAGATAAGCCAAATACAGGAACAAAAAAATCTTTCATATGTAGAATCTAAAAAGTCAAATATATAGAAGCAGAGATGTATAAGAGTTGTTACAAGAAGAAGAAGGTGGGAGAAATGGGGAAATATTGATCAAAGTGTACAAAGTTGCAGTTGCGTAGGATGAATGATTCTATAGATCTAATATACAGCAAGCTAAGTATCGTTAATACTGCACTGACTACTGGAAACTTGAGAAGAGAGCATATTTCAAATGCTCTTACTGTTACACAAACACAAGTGACAAACATGTGGGATACTATGTTAATTAGTTTGACTATAGTAATCACTTCAATACATATATGTATATCAAATCAGAATGTGGAACATGATAAACATATACAAATTTTATTTAAAAATAAAATTAGGGGAGTTCCCGTCATGGCTCAGTGATTAGTGAAACTGACTAGCATCCATGAGGATGCAGGTTCAATCCTGGGCCCTCTCAGTGGGTTAAGGATCCAGGGTTGGCGTGAGCTGTAGTGTTAGGTCGCAGACACGGCTTAGACCCCATGTTGCTGTGACTGTGGCATAGGACAACAGCTACAGGTCCAATTGACCCCTAGTCTGGAAACCTCCATATGCTGCAGATGCGGCCCTCAAAAGACAAAAGGACCAAAAAAAAAAAGACAAAAATAGATAAATAAATAAAATTAGGGATTTTCCTTGTGGCACAGCAGGTTAAGGATCCGGCATCGTCACTGCAGTGGCTCAGGTGTTGGCTGTGGTGCAGGTTCAATCCCTAGCTCAGAAACTTCCATAGGTCACAGGTGCAGGAAAAAAAAAAGTCAAACAACAGAATAATTCACAAGATCAAATTCTTTTTTCATGATTTTTATTTGTTTCCATTATAGTTAGTTTACAGTGTTCTGTCAATTTCTACTGTACATCAAAGTGACCCAATCATACATATATATATATATATACATTTTTTTCCCATTATCCTCCATCATGTTCCATCACAAGTGACTAGATATAGTTCCTTGTGCTATACAGCAGGATCTCATTGCTTATCCACTTTAAATACAAAATACAGAAAGCAACATATGCAATGCCAACAAAGACAGAAAATGATTTTATAACAAGCCTTGAACGTATTTTATTTCTCAAGTTGTCCACATGGTCCCACTCTAACCTGTAAAATATTTCAGAAACTAGATAGGGAACAGCTAGGTTAGGCAGCACATTAAAGTTATCTCACAACACACAAAATGAAAAATAAATACTGTTTTTCAGTACCTATTTCCAAATCTCCCAATGTTTCTATTCATCATTCCTCACTATTCACACTCATGTGCAAAACAAACATTTTTAAGATAGCAATACTACAAATCTTATTCATGACAAGTGGTAATTCTGCTATACTCTCTCTGATCTCATTTAATCCTCAAAACAAGCAACAAGCCAATATTATTATGGTTTCTTCACAAATGAGGAAATTGAGGCAGAAATTTGTGATGTCAAAATTACACAGTTGACAAAAGAAAAAGCCAGGATTTGAACCTGGCTGTGCGTGACTCTAAGTTCTATGCTTTTAATAATCTCACATTTCTGCTTGATGAAGTAATATTCAACTAAGACTACCAATTCCCAAAAAGTATTACACTTTATGCCTCTACTCTTCTAGTCTCTGGCATACCAAAATTCACAAATATCAAGAGTGATGAATTTTTGTTTTAGGGCCATACCCTCGGCATATGGAAGTCTAGAGGTCGAATCAGAGCTGCAGCTGCTGGCCTACCCCACAGCCACAGCAATGCGGATCTGAGCTGCAACTGTGATCTACACCACAGCTCATGGCAATGCGGGATCATAACCTGCAACCTCATGGATCCTAGTCAGGACTGTTAACTGCTGAGGCACAAAGGGAACTCCCAATATTTTTAAATCAAACAGTAAAAACCTAGTTTGGCCTCTACCATAAATTTTTAGGTGAAGGGAACGTATGTGAAAATAGGTTACAGCTTTTGGATCTGATGATCAACACAAACGTGAGCTATTATTGCAAAGTAATATGGAATAAAATATTACATTCAAAAATTAACAATATGTTTTGGAAAGGCTTTTAACTATGTAAAGTAGATATTATTTTTGTGATCACTTACTTTTTTTTACAGATTTTTGTTTTTTTTGAAAAAATGGCATACAAACAGATGGTTGATTTTGAAAGATTTACCTTATTCAAAAAATGTATCTGTGTCCAGATGGACACTAGGCTTTGGGGCCAATATTGTACCTTTACCATATGGGCAAGAATATCCATTCCAGGAGACACTATGTTCAGCTTTGTACTTTAACACAAAAAAAGTTTGATTAACTGTAATCTGTCATTTGTGATCATGGAATCAGGAATCAACAGATTATTTCAGTAAAATATCAAAACACTCTCTTGTGTATTAGTAAAATCCTTTTAAATACATTATCAATTTCAAGTTGGCAAAAATAATAATTTTTAGTCAATCAGTCAAACTGTTTTTAATCAAATAAGTACTAAGAGTAACAGTCACAATTTTTAGGGATTATAGTTCTATAAATTTGACAAAGTTATATAGTCATATAACCACCCTCACAATGAAGATACAGAAGATTTTCATTACTCAAAAGTTTGCTCAGGCCATTTGTAAATATGGTGAACTACATTGATTGTTGAATGTTATACTAACCTTACTTATAAGGGCTAAATGTTGTGTGGTCTTTAGTCATCATTCTATTATACAATTCAATTTGAATTTAATTTATTGAAATTTTGTTTAGAATTTCTGCATCTATCTTCATGAAAGAAATCAATCTACAGTTTTGTTCTTTTGTGCAATGTCTTTTTCTGATTTCAGATTCTGCCTGACCTCATAGAGGAGGTTGGAGAATGTCCTATACTCTTAAACTCTGAGGTGTAGCTTGTGCAGAAATGGGATTTTTTTTCCCTTAAAATTTAGTAGTGTTCACTGCAGTGACACCATATTTACTGAACTTTTCTCTGTGGAAAGGTTTCCAGTCATATATACAATATCTTTAAGAGAACAAATACTATTTGGGTTATCTATTTTTTCTTGAATTACTTTTGATGAATTGCTTATTTCAGAAATTAAACTATTTCATCAAAGTTATCAAATATATTGACATGACTTTGACTGAACAATTGCTTTTAAAAGAAATATTAGAGATAAAAACAAAACAAAATCAAAAGAAAACCATGATAAATAAATAAGAATTACCATTTACATACCGTATTTCACTGCAAAGAAAATATCACTACTATTTTAGACATTTTTCTCTCCTTTTCTATTACTCTCATTCTGTTCATGATGCTCCTGTGGAAAGTCTAGTTTTGCTGAAAACCAAAATCTGTGCAGGCCAAGTTATCTGCTACATAAAACTCATCATTATCTACTATTATCCAGAAACCCTGAGATCACAAAGCTAAACTCACCAGAGTTCTGACACAGTTTAAAGAACAACATATCTCTAAAATGTTTTGCATACAAAATAAAATCCATGAATATATATATGCATATATGCATATATTTCCACAGAACTTGCATAATAGCTATAATAGTTTTCTTTTTCTGTAATATGATGCCAATTATTACCAATGAAGGAGTTGGCCAAAGTGCTAAACTAAACGATTAGACTGTTATTTTTTTTAATGTTTTCATGGTTTTAAAACTTCCCCACTTTTTCTCTAAGCTATCATAACTAACTCTGAGTAACTGTTATAGGTTAAGAATAAGTTTGATATCTAGTTTCATGGGAATCTATAAAATGTATATCTGACCATAAGCTTTGATGATTGATTTGAAAATAAAGTATCTCGGTTTTTTTTGTTTTTGTTTTTGTTTTTTCCTGCACTGGCAGCATGTGGAATTTCCCAGGCTAGGAATCGATATCCAGTTGTGACCTGCGCCAAAGCTGAGACAACATCTGATCATTACTCTACCCACAGATTCACAAGGGAACATCCTACCTAGACATTTTATATGAAATTTGAGCTTTCTCTTGTAGTTTCTTAAAACCTAGCCAAAATGTGCCCACCAAATTCTAAATTCTTCTCTTTTTTTATGAGAACTTTAGGGGCCTAATAATCTTTGGATAAATAAGACGTTAAAGCATTTTAAAAGCCCCCAAATGCATTACATGAATACTTAGACTTCAGAAATAATCAAGGGATAAACAAATTTGGAATATCAATAAATCATAAATAATCTAGAAAATCTGGGTTCAAACACTTCTTAAATTGTATAATTTGCTACATTTTAAAATTTCACAGTAAATCTATGACATCGACAGGTTAAATTATAAATATACTCAAACTAGCACTAAAAAATCACAACTCAATGTATTTATAGCATGTCAGTTTTCTTTCAATTTCCTTAAAAAGGAAACTGAAAAAAGGTTTTGTATATAACATTTCCCTAGAGTTTTAGAAGTATGAACATTTTATTTACCAAGAAATATCACAACTCCCCTGGGCTTGGGTCATAGGATAACTAAAGAACTGGAGCTAATCCAAAGATTATAAAATGCCCCCGCCCCCCACCAAATTGTACCACTCCATCAAATGGAGCCTGTACTTTCTATCCACTTTTTCCATACACATGAAATATCTCTTAAAAAGAAAGTAGGTAGGAATTCCTACTGTGGCTCAGTGGGTTAAGAACCTGAAATAGTCTCTGTGAAGATGTGGGTTCTATCCCTGGATTCACTCAGTGGGTTAAGGCTCTGGCACTGCATTGCTGCAAACTGTGGCGTGGGTCACAGATACAGGCTGGGATCTGACATCCATGTGGCTGTGACATCCTTTTCAGCTGAAGCTCTGATTCAACCCTTAGCCCAGGTACTTTCAATGCCTCAGGTACCGTCTTAAAAAATAAATAAAATAAAATAATAATATCTTATATCCATATTAACATTAACATAATATTTAGAGACAGGGATATATGTGAAATACACAAAAAATACTTCATATCATTCTCTCTGAAATATGAACATAATGGTAAAGTTCTAATGGTTAGAGAAATAAAGTAACTTGTTCATTTTCACTCAGATATAAATTGGCAAAGCTGGGAATTAAAGTTTGGCTTGAAATTCAAAGATTTCTTTTTTTGGCAATACTTCATCAGATTTCAAAGAGACACAATATATAAAGCTTTGAGACACATTTTAGATCTTTCCAGTTCAAATTAGCACAAAGGCTATTCCCAATCAAATGCATACCCATGTATGTGCAATTAAATACTTTTTTTTCTGACTCCTATACATGCAGCACGAGGGCTGTCAAATAATATTTTTGTGTACTTTCAAAGCATTTCGTTGTCCATTAGCTATAAAGAAAATGGTATATGAAAACCACATTTATTCAATTTTAATAGAGAAAGTCTGGAACTATAAGTTAAAATTTGGTTAAGTAATCATTTTTTCTGTCTCCAACAAATAAAATACATATGTTTTTAATTCTAGAAATAATGAAAATATTAAATGCACTGAAGGAACAGAAACATGCATGGGAACAGTAACTTTGAAAACACTCTCATCTATTTTGCCTTAATTCTTTCAACTTTTTTTTTAAGAGGTAGGTAGAGAAATCTAAGCACCTCTGACAGTGGATCACAAATCTTTGTTGGCCAAATTTTTATAGAATTGTAAAGGACTGCTTAGTACAACCCTCTCTTTAAGCAAGACTTCACAGAACAAAATCAGTGCCTTCTTTAAAAGATTTTTGTAATGTAAAACCCATTTTAATTCTTGAAATCTCTACTACTCACTATCAAGTATCACTGAATTGAGCCACCCAATAGAATATTTTCTTTCAGTGATGCTTAACCAAATAAATAAAAAATGAAATAAACATCCTACTTTCTCATGCACTAATGTTTCAAATAATTATTTTTTAAAGCAAATTTTACAGAACTAAAAACACTGGCATAAAATATAACAAGTAAACAAAACTTAATTTAGTACAAAAACAAGAAAAAAGTATTACCAATTACCTGCAATGGGGCAGGGTGGGGGGGAGATAATGTGTAGAAGACAAACAAGTATCAGGCAAATTCTAGTTTGAAAATTAACTCTACTTTTAAAATATTTAGGCTTCAGTGATGTTAATACCTCAGCTGTAGCTTTTTTTCCTTGTTTATAAAATGACCATTTAACCTACCTCTTGTGAGGGCCAGGAAAGATAGCAAATGGATGGCCAAAATCATACCAATAACCAAGTAAAAAATAAAAGGAAAAACCAAATCAAAAATAACAGACACTGCTAGAAGCTGACCTGCTGACAGAAAGTCTTTAATTGACTTTAGTAATGAGAAGGAAAAAAAATAAGAGGATGATAGAGAAGAACTTAATGGAACACAAATAGAGATGAAACAAAACAGCATCTGCAGGGTTTGAGGTAGAAAATTCAACAAGCAACATTGAAATATTATTCAATAGTATCATGCAGAAAAATTTTCCTAAGATGAAAGAATATTAATATTATTATTTTTGAAAGCCTTATTAGCTTTTGACCTGAAATATTATTTTCATTGATATACAAGAATTTTAAATCATTCTTTGAATTTTTACATACAATTTGGGATAACCATTCCCCATACTTCAATAATATATTTAACAATTTAAAATAAAAATTATAGTGAAAATTTAATATAAAAATCCATGTTACAGCTAGCATTTATTTAAATATGAAAAAAGAAAAATGAAGATTCTGAATTACTTGGATGCATTTATGTTCATATACACAAACACATACACATACATAAACACAAGATTTAGGCCAGGTTGTCAGATAAGGATTTATATTTGCCACAACTACCCACAGTCTTTCTTGGAATATGCTTAAAGTCCAGAATATGCTTATCCAGAATGGGTTTCCTATGTGTGTCTACCCTATCAAATTGTGAGATACAGGAAGAAAGATATATTATGAAATTCTGAACTTAAGTATTTAGCACAATTCCTGTCCAAAGAGATTCTCATTAAATGATACCAAAATAAAAAATATATAATTAATTTTGCATTCAAAACCAAGAAATAAATAAGGAAAGAAGAATGAAAAGATGTAAATAAAAATAATACATTCTAAAGAAAATGCTGTTTTGAAAATATTAGGAAAACTAGGTGGTATCCTCAGCTCAGAATGTTGCCTTGAATATATCTAGTACACCTATTTGTTCAACTCTTCAACCATTACTTATTTTGAACACAGCCTATTTCTTGCAATGCAAAAGAGGAAATTATTTTTTCCAAGAAAATGAACAAACAAAAACCTACTGAAGGATTTTTTTAAGAAGTTCTATGTACAACACATTTTACCTGCACATACAAACACATTGTAAAATGAAGCATTAGTAGGGTTTTTCATGAACAAAACTGAATTTTAATTCCCACCCCCAGATTCACTGCTCACTCTAGTAGAATAAGTTATTTCACCCTTCTCATAAGTTTAAAAAAAGAAAATGAAAAAAACAAATCCTTGTTAATTATTTCAATAGTTATTCAATAGCAAAATAAAGGTGAAAGATAGTATAAAGGTATAAAACTATCACTGTTTGCAGAAGACACAATGCTATATACAAAACACCCTAAAGATGCTACCAGAAAACTATTAAAGCTCATCAATGAATTCTAGAATAAACCTAACTAAAGAGATAAAAGACCTGTACTCTGAAAACTTTAAGACACCGATGAAAGAAATAAAAGATGACACAAACAGATGGAAAGCTACACCATGTTCTTGGGTCAGAAAAATCAATTTTGTCAAAATGACTATATTACCCAAAGCAATCTACAGATTCAATGCAATTCCTATCAAATTACCAATGGCATTCTTCACAGAACTAGAAGAAAAAATTTTAAATTTGTATAGAAACACAAAAGACTCCAATAGCCAAAGCAATCGTGAAAAAGAAAAACAGAACTGGAGGAATCAAGGTCCCTAACTTCAGACTATACTTCAAGCTACGGCCATCAAAAGAGCAATACATTGGCACAACAACAGAAATATGCTCAATGGAATAGGACAGAAAGCCCAGAAACAAACCCACACACATGTGCCCAATTAATCTAAGGAGATAAGAATATACAATAGAGGAAGGCAGTCGCTCCAATAAGCAGTGCAAGGAAAACTAGACAATTACATAAAAAAGAATGAAATGAGAACATTCTCTAACTCCATACACAAAAATAACCTCAAAATGGATTAAAGACCTAAATGTAAGAGTGGATACTATAAAACTCCTAGAGGAAAACATATAGGCAGAGCATTCTTCGACATAAATACAGCAATATCTTTTTTGATACGTCTCCTAGAGTATTGAAAATAAAAAACAAACAGGAGTTCCCATTGTGGCACAGTGGTTAACAAATCCGACTAGGAACCATGAGGTTGTGGGTTCGATCCCTGGCCTTGCTCAGTGGGTTAACGATCCAGTGTTGCCGTGAGCTGTGCTGTAGGTCACAGATATGGCTGGAATCTGGCGTTGCTGTGGCTCTGGTGTAGGCTGGCGGCTACAGCTCCAATTCTACCCCTAGCCTGGGAACTTTTATATGCTGTGGTCACAGCCCCTAAAAAAAAATAAAAATTAAAAAACACACAAAAAAAAACAAATGGGACCTAATTAAACATAAAAGCTTTTATACAGCAAAGGAAACCATAAAACTTTGAAAAGAATGTTAAAATCCATGGAATGAGAAAAACAATTGAAAAGAAACTGAGAAGAGATTAAACCCTAAAATACACAAATGTCTTATGAAGCTTTATATCAAAAAAGCATACAACCCAATCAAAACATGGGTATAAGATCTAAATGGAATTTCTCCAAAGAAGACAGATAGATGTCCAAAAATACATGAAAAGATGTTCAACATCACTAATTATTAGAGAAATGCAAATTAAAACTACAGGGTATCACCTCACACCAGTCAGAATGGCAAATGTCAAAAAGTCTACAAACAATAAACGCTGGAGAGGGTATGCAGAAAACGCAAGCCTCCCTTCTCAACAGTTTCAAAGGAACTGTTAGTGGGAATGTAAATTGGTGTAGTGACTATGGAGGACAATATGGATGTTCCTAAAAAAAGTATAGAACTACCATACGACACAGCAATCCCACTCCTGGGCATTTATCCTGAGAAAACCACAATTCAAAAACAATACATGCACCTCAGTGTTCACTGTAGCACAATTTACAATATCCAAGACATGGAAGCAACTTAAATATCCATCAAGAGAGGAAACGATAAAGAAGATGTGGTATGTATATAGCATGGACTCAGACATAAAAAA
>PVHT020002730.1:14904-54575 GCA_004024745.2 Catagonus wagneri | reverse complement strand
TTAAGCTTTTCCAAACAGTTGAAGAAGAAGGAACACTCCCAAAGACATTCTATGATGCCAACATCACCTTAATTCCAAAACCAGACAAAGATACCACAAAAAAAGAGAACTATAGGCCAATATCTTTGATGAATATAGATGCAAAAATTCTCAACAAAATTTTAGCCAACCGAATCCAACAGCATATCAAAAAAATCATTCACCATGATCAGGTGGGATTCATCCCAGGTGCACAAGGATGGTTCAATGTATGCAAATCAATCAAGGTCATAATCCCTGTGCCTTCTGACTGAATCTAAGACTTGCCTATGTGGTCCCTCTCATGGTATGTCAAGTCATGACATGCTCCCTCTTCTTGGGAACTGTGAATAACAAACTATCTTTTCAATAGCAAGAGACATCTGATATGCTGTCCTCTCTATATCTTAATAATAATAAAATCTACATTTTAAAACTGATAAAAAATGTCACAAAATATTTAGCTTCTCAAACTTAGATGTATATAAAAAACATCACATGGACATTTTGTTTAAATGCGAACTCTAAATTAATAAATCTGGAGTGGGGCCTTGCATTTCCAACCAGGTAATGTCCAAACATCTAGTCTATAAACCATATTTTCAATATCAAGGTACTAAACTAGATACAGCCAATTTCAATATTCTGTTTCTGTAAATTTTGGCTAATTTACCTCCACATTTATCATTTCTTTCTTTGTAAAATCAAAATCAAAACACTGCGCCCTTTATAAAGTACTCTAGGGATAAAGTAGGCATTATGGATAAAACAATAAACATTTATTAAACTCTAATTATATGTATAGATAAAAAAACTATAAATTTCCATGTAAATTACTTCAGAATACAAATTACTTATATTTCATACTTAAATATTATAGAAATAGCAATTTACATCTGAAATGCCTATTATGGAATTTTCATTTATGTTTATTAGTTTCTGAGGGTCATTTCCCTTTGACATTATTAACATTCTTACTTTCATACAAAGTTGTAGGGAATAAAATTACAGCTCATTAAATGTACAAATACCATTGGTAGCCCTCAAATTCAGAAGGATCTTCAAAATTTTAACTGTTTCTCAGGTTTTGTTGCCTGGAGCACTAGTGACTCAAAGTATAATCTGTCTATCCTATTCACAAGTTAAGAAAGACATTCCTCAAAAGAAATATTTATAAATATGTTCTTCAAGCCAGAGTAGTAATACCTGTAAAACTTACTGTAAAAAACAAATATAAAAATCTAACAGAACTACTGAGACTACATAACATAGGAATTAAATCAACATTTGTAATAAAACTGAACTTTACCAAGTAGGTGTAATCCAGTTAAACAAACATAAATGAACACTCTATTACATGTAAAATACCATGAGAAATAGGAGTCAGGGCCAGCTTTTAAAAAGTTGATTATCTATATATCTATAGAGTAACTTAGATTACCTAACAAGAAACAGAACAAGGTAAATGTTTTATGAGAAAAAGAAATCCAGTAATGGTGGTTCCTGGAAGCCCTTGATGATAATTAAGGTTAATTTAAATAAAGAAATGTTGAATTTGAAATTCTTTATAGGGTTTCAATTACAGATAAAAATGTAAAGCAGAAAATGGAATAAATTATCAAAAATATGAATGTGGTATCTCTTGGACAATGTGAGGGAAATGGGTGAGGTTTTGCAGTTTGGTAATATAATACCAATACAAAATAGTCTCGGTAAAATAAGATATAAACTAGAATTTAAAAAGGAAGCTAGATCTACTTTATAGAAGACTTTTGATGTTAGGTGAGATCCTACAACAATATAAAGCCAGCTTCTAAAAAAGGTTGCATTTTTTAGCTAATAATACATAATGGTGATCATAAAATGATGAATTAGAGAATTGGGGCATTAAAAGAATTTGTAAGAAACATCAGGAAATAGAAAAATTTAGGGCCAAGTAATGATATTTCACAGAATATTTTATACGATATGTTACTCTGAAGGGTAAAGTTTAAAATTAAAGAAATAGCATAATCCTCTGAAAATCATCCTAGTAATTAGTCACAAGTAATAAAATTTAGGATAATTTTCAGAAGATGAAATATAAATGACTAATAAAGTTGAAAAATGACCAATCTTAGAAAAGCATAGAAAAGTAATGTTATTTCTGTTTATAAAAGCATCAAATACCAAAATATGACAAATCCAGAATTTTCAAAGATCCAGATGAGGATCTTTGAGAGATACCATAATGATAACTATGATACTATGCTAAGTATGTTAATTGAGAGGTTTTCTTGTAAAGGACTTTGAAGAGGCTTAAATAGGTTCTAATCCACTGACCAAGTAATTTCCAGTCAAGGAAAAGTATAACACATTGAAACAGTAAAAAACTCAAAAAACATTACAAAGACATTATTTACAATATTACTTTTATTAATAAAGCAACAATTTTCATGTTTAACTAAAGTAAAATGAGGCTTAAAATATGAATAAATTCAACATTTTACTTTTTATTCCATTCCCTACACATCAAGAATTTGCTTTTACATTCCCAAAGACTAATCACATTAAGAAATTATCATCTACACCATTCTCATACTCGAAAGGGATGGTATTTATATTTACTTTCCATCAAATCCCATGATCTGAAGCACACTCTCTTACACAGTGCAGGTCCCAAAATAAATATATGACAAATGTAGGAGATGATACATGTAAAAGGGAAAAATGGATATAAATACCAAAAATATCATTATTCATGGATATATTTGCTAATTATTTGAAAGAAACAAACCAACCAAAAAGGCAAATAAGCCATGTGATTTAGGCACTGTTCAGCCCGAAGGAAAGTGACTGAAAATTAAAGGTAAACAATACATTGTTTATTTTCAGACAGTTAACAAGTAGAGATATTACCAGCACTATAATATATATATAGCTGGCAAATATAGTCACCATCTACAATAATCTATCTCCTTTTTTTCCACTAAAGAGATTTCCCTGAATTATCTTAAACATGTTTTTACTATGAGGTTTACATAAAACATCTTGTTATAAAAGTCTATTTTGAGATGGTAATATTTTAACTTCATTCATATACAAAAACTTCACACTTTTACTTGTGCCTCCCACATTTTATGAGTTTGCTGTCATAATTTCATAGTTTTATATGTGTACCCATTAATAAACTGTGACTACAATAATTTCTAATACTTTATTTTCACCTTTAGAGTTAAAAGCTCTTACAAAAGCACCACTACACTATTAAAGCATTATGATTTTGAATATATGCTTACTTTTATCTGTGAGTTTTATACTTGCATACATTTTTCATGTTTCTAATTAGCCCCCTTTTGTATCAGCGTCAAGAACTTCCTTTGGTATTTCCTATAAGATAGGTCCATTAGTGATAAACTACATCTTTTGTTTATTTGGAAAAATTATTTTCTCTCCTTCATTTCTGAAGCACAACTTTGTTGGGAGATGCATTTATTTCAACACATTGAATACATCAATCCGTACCCTCCCAGCCTGCAATGCATCTACTAAGAAATCTAGTGACAGACTTATGTCAGTTCCCTATTATATGAAAAGATGTTTCACTCTTGTTGATTTAAAACTTCCATCTTCAGTTTATGACAATTTGATTATAGTGTGTCTTGGTGAAGTCTTCTTTGGGTCCAGTCAGTACGGGAATGCTTGATAATCATTTGATTGGATTTCTCTATCCTTCCAGACACGTTAATGGTTCCTTTGGGAATCTTCCATAATACAAATGAAAGCTCTCTTTATGGTATTAAATAAATCCTGTAGGCTCTCTTCATTTCTTTATTTTTTTTCCCCTTTGTCTCCTCTACCTGAATAATTCCAAATGACTTGTCTTCAGGCTCACAGATTCTTTCTTTTACCTGATCAAGTCAGATGTTGAGGTTCTTTATTGCATTTAAAAGTTCATTCACTGTATTCTTCAGCTCTAAAATTCCTATTTGGTTCTTTTTTATAATTTATCTTGCTATTAAACTTATTTTGTTCATGCATTATTTACCTAATTTTACTGATGTGTCTTATCTGCTCTTTCTGGTAGCTTTCTGAACTTTCCAAAAACAATTATTTTCAATTCTTTGTCAGTCAATATGTAGTAGATCTTCATTTCTTTGGAACTGGTTATTGGAAAATTATCGTGCTCCTTTGGTGGTGATATACTTTCTTGATTTTTCATTTCTTTGAAGTTTTGTGTTGCTGTACCCATATTTAAATAAGAAGAAAGACTCCTTTAATGACTGACTTCAGGACAGAAATACCTTCACCAGTCGGCTCAGATATGGTTTATAAAGCTCTCTTAGGTTTTTACAATGGATGCACCAGTTCTACACTTCTTGTTCCCACTTGAGGTGGAGGGGGTAATTTGTACGCTTTCTTTCCATCCTGCAAACCCAGACAGTGTGCTGAGAACCTACCTTTTGTTGCATTAGTGTGGTTCACTGAAATATTAAACTTTGTGTACCTTCTCTCAACGCTGCAGAGTTGACTTTTTGCAAAGCCTCACTCATTATCCATAAGCTTTCCACACGGTGCCAGGCACAGGGTGAGTTTGAGGTGATCAGAGACTTGGGTGTTCCTATAGGCCAGATGGGAGTCCCCAGGTATAGAATTCAAGAAGCCCTTGGTCATACTTGCTGGTGGTGTCCAAGAAGCAATGTGTAGGATGTCTGGCCCTTTCTTGAGATCTGATCTCTGAGTACTACAATTTCCCATTTCTCTTCTCTGCTACCAGTATCTCCTTATTTCTCAGCTGTGCCAGTAACTTCCACATTCTTGGTGAAATGAGAAAGAAGTGGGCCTTGTGGGCAGCATCCCATAGGTAGGAAGTCAGGTATTTGCTACACTGTCACTTACTTCACTGGGAGAAATTATGGGTTGAAAGTGTCTCTCCAGGCACCAAACTGTACTGCCTTAAGGGAAGAATGGTATGAATAAAATGAAACTGTTATTCTTACCCTCATTCTCAAATGTTTCACTCAAATAGGATCCTGGAACTTCTCTGCTGGACTCTCAGACTCCCAGATACATATTCTTGTCTGTGAATGGGTGTTAAAATCAAGTTTCTGTGGATGACAGAGAAACCTCCTGTTCTGCCAGTTCTGCCATCTTGCAAGGTCACTGCCCTGTTTCCCTTTTTTTTTCCTTCCTCCTTTTGTTCAGACTTCTCTGATTTTACTAGACTATTTTGTGTGTTAGAGTATCTCCTTTCTTAGACTGTGAATAATTCTTAGTAATTTTTAGCAGTTGCTCTATATGTTACAATACATATGTTTAACTATTTTCTCAAGTGGAGTTATAATGTACCGAATACTGAGGCATACCTTCTATGCAAGTACCTTTCATCAGAGTATTTCTAATTTCTCCCTTGATGTTACTGTCAGTGATATTTCTCCCTGATATTACTGTCAGTGATGTTACATATCCATATGCAAGCATCATTTAATACACTGCTACTACTAATATGGCTCACACAAATAATTTTAGATCCATTAAGAATAAGGAAAAATTAAAATTTTAATTTTCACTTATTTTCTAATATTTTTTATTAGATTCGATTTTCTTACCTATTTAATTTTCATTACGCCTACAGAACATATCCCTTCTTTTGACCCATAGGTGAAGTCTGCTATCAATAATTTTCTCTTTGCACTGCATTCTGGCTTGGAATGTTTCTATTAATCTATGCATTCAAATTAATTAATTAGTTTCTTAATCATGTCAAGTCTACTGATGAGTGGTACACTTGACATTCCTGTTTTATGATATAGTTTTGGTTTCTAGCATTTCTCTTAATTCTTCATAAAATATTCATATTTCTCTTAATTCTTCATAAAATATTCATATTTCTTCTTATTTGTTTCTAAATGTTCTCTTCTTTTTTCATTGGAACACTGAACATATTAATCATAGCTTTTTAAATTCCCTGTCTGGTAATTCCAACATCCACATCATGGTTCTCTTGTGTGGTTGGCATCTTCAAAGTGGATCTTTTTATTGTTTTATTTCTGGCATGATTTTTCATTGCTAAAAGCTGAAACTTCTATATAGGTAATAGGGACTGCGATAAATAGATCTTTAAAATTGTTTAAAGGTGAATAAAGTGATGATTTAATATATACATACAATGTGGAATGATTACCACAATCCATCCATCACTTCACATAGTTGCCAATATTTTAGTGTGTGAATTTACATTAATTCAGCCAGAAGTTAGGCTATGTTTAATGTTTATTGAAGCTATAGCTTCCAGGATCTTCAAATACTTGTAGTGTCCTTGTTCTTGTCTCCACTCTTGAAACTGGTGCCTCTTTCTAATGTCCTCAGAAAGAGCCTTCATCTTGCAGTATGTTCCACTAAAATCCCCCATAGTTTTACTGGAGCCTTGTTGGTGTAGTAGTAAGTTGTGGGAGAAGAAAAGTATTCAATTGCCAACTGTTTAAATCTCAATATTATATTGGACCTGTCTCAAGGTTTTAATCTTCATATTTGTCCAAGGTATTATTTTTATTTCCCCTGAGCTTCCTGCTCCTTTCTGTGGCAACAGCACTCATGATTTGTGTTCTTAAAGACCTGAGACTTCCTACTGACTACATATTTTTTTCTCTCCTTTATATGGAAGGGAAAAAAAACTCCATATTTGGGAAGAAGAGAAGAAATCTCCCTCCCAAATTGTGACAGAAGTCAGAATTGAGCTCTGGTAGAGACTTATTTTCTGGAGAGTAGGATTTTTTTTTAATGAAGAAGTTCTTGATATACGTTTCAGAAGTTATTATTCATGACTACTGTAAGTTCTATTATAAATACCCCAAAGCTTTCTGTAGAGACCTTTTAAATTCTTAAAAAGCACAAGTCTTTTATCTTTCCAATCATCAGCAACACAAAAAATAATATGTTGACATTTCTGCCTCATATATAGACTTTGAGATCCTCTAGGTCAAAGATTTTATCATCCTAACACCAATATGTAGAACTTATACTTACTGAACATTTCTCAGTGTTCAACATATATCTCTACTAACATATGTGTGATTTCCTTGATGATACATTGCCAAGCAAATAACTGTATGTAGTCATATAAGTGCACAGCAGAATGCAATAAGAAGGAAAAAATGCTAAAATAGTAAGAACAAAGTTGTACATTTTAATAGTACTTTGTAAGAACTGAATATTTTTCATAATTACTAATGTAAAATGTCAAATTCCTTCTAGGGAAATATGTGTCTATGTACTAAAAGAACCAAAATTATACAATATTGGATGACATTCCATGTATTCTCAACATTATCCCAAAGCTAAATCATGATGAATTTGATTTTGACTGGTGTTGTTGTAGTTTATTATTCATCATTAAATATTGTTACCTATGACATTTAGATTCATAAATATTTTACAGACTCCTTTATAAGGCTAGATCATGTCTGAAATTTAATTGCAAAGTAGACCAGGTCATTCATTAAAATAATTTATAATCTTGAGGTAGAACATTTCATATTTGTAATAAAGACCTGGAGAAATAACTAATAAACTCAGTATGCAAGACAAATAATTAAGATGATATAGTAGACCAAACTGAATGTTCCATTTACTCAATACTGTATAACACATTGCTGAAATAACCTTTGGCTTATAAATCGTTATCTGTACTGTAAAACAAAGTACTATAGTGCCATCTCCTGGAAAGTGTAATGATTGGGAAGAGAAGGTCTAATTTAATAAGAATTCATTACAATAAAGGAGAGAAGGAGAGAGATAAATTTCTTTATCCCTTAGAAATTTACATCAACATACACAATTAATTCCTTTACTGTTAATATTAAGGACATGTACTGGGTTTACAAGCACATGAGGTTAATTATTTTAGGTCATCATATTAATCTCCTGTCTAAAATCAGTTGTGACTCTCACTTTATAGGAGATCATCCTCCCTTTTATAATCCTACAGCAATTATAAAAATTATTAAAATATGATCAGCCATAAAAGTCATTAAAATCATATACTGAGGTCTGCAGGTTTATTAAGAATGCTTTTCTGTAACCCTAGATCATTTCCAAAGCAAAATTATCATTTTTTAAAGAAATCATTTTTAATAAAAAGCCTTAATCACTTTCTTAGATATTACTTTTGTGTATACTATTAGAAAAGTCATTTTTGAGCTATTGAGTCCTCTGTATTCAATAATAAACCCACTTCTTCTTAATTTTCTACTAATATAGTTACCACTCAGAAACGTGCTTTATCTTGGAGTTCCCATCGTGGCATAGCAGTTAATGAACCCAACTAGGAAACATGAGTTTGCAGGTTCAATCCCTGGCCTTGCTCAGTGGGTTAACGATCAGGTGTTGCCATGATCTGTGGTGTAGGTCACAGACGCTCATATCTGGCATTGCTGTGGCTGTGGCTTAGGCTGGCGGCTACAGGTCCAATTAAGCCCCTAGCCTGGGAACCTCCATATGCCACGGTGCAGCCCGAAAATGACAAAAGACAAAAAAAAGTGCACTTTATCTTACTTTCATTTAATGTCATGTGAGTTTTGCTACTTTGTATTGAATTACTGAATCTTTAATATTATTTTAAAATATTATATTGAATTATATACACAACAAATTGTGTGGCACAAATTACTATTTAGGTTTCAATCTCATTTTTTTGGGTGGTAGATGTATTTTTCCCTTTATTCTTATGAGACTGTTATTTGATATTATATAGGGAATATTTGGGATCAGTGGTATTTTAAACTTATGAACAAAATCATATTAATAATAATATTTATTTGATCCCTAATTATGATTTAATAGCTGACACAGTGGAAAACTACAAATATATATATGAGATATAATAAAAACTAAATTAGATAATAGAGAAATTATCCCTATTTTCAATATAAATTATCTGCCAAAATGCATAAAGTATTAAAAGCACATTGTCATCATTAGTTCATAAAATATCAAGAGTACATTGTTATTAGGATATCCACTCTCACCACTACTATTCAACATAGTTTTGGAAGTCCTAGCCACAGCAATCAGAGAAGTTAAAGAAATAAAAGGGATACAAATTGGAAAGGAAGAAGTAAAACTATCACTGTTTGCAGATGACATGATACTATACCTAGAGAATCCTAAAGATTCTACCAGAAAACTGTTAGAGCTCATCAATGAATTTGGCAAAGTCACAGGACACAAAATTAATACACAGAACTCAACTGTATTTCTATACACTAACAACAAAAGATCAGAAAGAAATTAGGGAAGTAATCCCATTTACCATCGCATCAAAAAGAATCAAATACTTAGGAATAAACCTACATGAAGAGATAAAAGACCTGTACTATGAAAATTATAATATGCTGGTGAAAGAAATCAAGGATGACATGAACAGATGGAAAGACATACCATGCTCCTGGACTGGAGGAGTCAATATCATCAAAATGACTATACTACCCAAGACAATCTATAGATTCAGTGCAATCCCTATCAAATTACCAAGGACATTCTTCACAGAACTAGAACAAAATATTTTAAAGTTTGTTTGGAAGCACAAAAGACCCAGAATAACCAAAGACACCCTGAAATAGAAAAATGGAGCTGGAAGAATCAGGTTCCCTGACTTCAGAGTATACTATAACGCTACAGTCATCAAAAACATATGGTACTGGCACAAAGACAGAAACATAGATCAGTGGAACAGGATAGAAAGCCCAGAATTAAACCCAGACACCTATAGTCAACTAATCTATGACAAAGGAGACAAGAATATAAATGGAGAAAAGACAGCCTGTTCAATAAGTGGTGCTGGGAACACTGGACAGTCACATGTAAAAGAATGAAATCAGAACGCTTCCTAACACCATGCACAAAAATAAACTCAAAATGGATTAAAGACCTAGACACAAGACCAGATACTACAAAACTCTTAGAGGAAAACAGGCCAAACACTTTCCAACATAAACAACAGCAACATACTCTCAGATCCACCTGTTAGAGTAATGACAATAAAAAGAAAAATAAACAAATGGTACGTAATTAAATTTAAAAGTTTCTGCACAGCCTAGGAAACCCTAAACAAAACGAAAAGACAACCCACAGAATGGGAGAAAATATTTGCAAATCATTCAACTGACAAGGGATTAATCTCCAAAATTTATGAATACTTCCTACAGCTCAATACCAAAAAAACAAACAAACCTATCGAAAAATGGGCAGAAGATCTAAACAGACAATTCTCCAAAGAAGACATACAGATGGCCAAAAAACATATGAAAATATATTTCAACATCACTCATTATTAGAGAAATGCAAATCAAAACCACTATGAGGTCATGCCTTACAGCAGCCAGAATGGCCATCATCAAAAAGTCTACAAACAATAAGTGCTGGAGAGGGTGTGGAGAAAGAGGAACCCTATTACACTGTTGGTGGGAACGTAAATTGATGCAACCACTATGGAAAACAGTATGGAGATTCCTCAGAAAATTAAAAACAGAATTACCATTTGATCCAGCAATCCCCTCCTAGGCATCTATCCAGAGAAAACCATGACTCGAAAACATACATGTACTCCAATGTTCATTGCAACACTCTATACAATAGCCAAGACATGGAAACAACCAAAGTGTCTATCGACAGAAGATTGGATAAGAAGATGCAGTACTTATACACAATGGAATATTACTCAGCCATTAAAAGGAAAGAAATAATGGCATTTGCAGCAACATGGATGGACTTCGAAATTTTCATGGTAAGTGAAGTCAGTCAGACAATGAGACACTAACATCAAATGCTTTCACTTACATGTGGAATCTTAAAAAAGGACACAATGAACTTTGCAGAACAGATACTGATTCACAGACTTTGAAAAACTTATTGTCTCCAAATGAGACAGCTTGGGGGGTGGGCGGATGCACTGAGGGTTTGGGATGGAAATACTGTAAAAATTTGGTTGTGATGATTGCTGTATACCTGTAAATGTAATAAAATTCATTAAGTAATAAAAAAGAGTACATTGTTATCATTAGTTATTTGAAACTTACTTGTTTTTATGTTGGGAAGCTACAGTAATGATTATTGAATAAGAATGTATATGATTTAATTTTTTTAAGTTTGAAATCATTTTTGAGCATTTGTCAAGTTTATTGGGGAATGTGTATATGCAGTGTATGGTCTCTATTTTTTCTTTTTAAAAAAATTTTTTACAATTTTTATTTTTACCATTATAGTTGGTTTATAGGGTTCTGTCAATTTTCTAGTGTACAGCAAAGTGACCCAGTCACACACACATACATATACATTTTTTTCACATTGTCCTCCATATTCTCCATTGCAAGTGACAAGATACAGTTCCCAGTGCTATACAGCAGGATCTCATTGCTTGTCCATTCCAAATACAATAGTTTTCATCTATGAACCCCAACTATTTAAATTAGACAGTTCAGTGAATTCTAATTGGTTGTGTCTACAGTAGGAACCACCAGCTCCCTCATACCCAATGTTTTCTATTCTCTCTATCACCTGCCCTAGGAAATAACCTTTGGCCTTTTGTAACAACTTATTAATTTGTAATTTTACATAAATATAATTCTTTGTTTCTAAGTTTATTTACTCAACATAATGATTTTGACATTTATCTATACCAGAAGTTTGTTCTTTTGTGTTTACTTATTTCTTCAATTCATTACTTTCTTTCCTGTGAATAAAAAATAATTTTAATTTTTTATTGTGGTAAGAACTTAAGAACCACCCTATTAACAAATGTTTAAGTATTGTTAGCTACAGGTATAATATTGTACAATAGATCTCTAGAAGTTATTAATCTTAGATAATTGAAATGTGGTTAGGATTTGACATTTTCATTCTGTTACTGGAAATCTGCACTGATATCAGATTTGGATAATATAATTACAGCTATTGCAAATACTACTGTATATGGTTTTGTGGGAATATATGTTTTCATATTCTCTTGGCTAAATATCTAGGACTGGAATGGCTGAGGTCATAATGTGGGTGTATGTTTAATGTAACTGCAAAGTCTTTCCTAAATAAATCAGCAAAAAGACCCTTCTTTCCCCCCTCAACTTTCATGGCCTGTTATGTGTATCTAATTTTCAGATACCCAGTCCTATATGTTAGTTATAAGTGCATGTGTTTTATTCTATAGAAACTCTACTAAAACCACTTGAAACCATAAACTTCTCTCATTTTTCTATTTTATATCAATTGCAATGCTCTGTCCATCATGGGTGCTTAATAAACATGTTATATAAACAAAAACAAATTTTAATATAGAAGTATTTTCACATTTCTCAGACAGCCTCTTTCCCATCTTAGTGACATGAGGTTCCTACCACTCTACCTCCTAATATTTTCAATACCTTTTGGTGCTAATTTAAGGAAAACTCAGTATGGCTTTTTAAGGATATGTGAGTGCTAAAAAGTGAGTTCAAGTTGTTTTTCAGTGAAGACAAATGAGATTATAGGATGTCACCAGATTAATGGAGTACTAAAAGTCAACAAAGTATTAAAATAAATAAATCTAATACCCCAAAAATATTTTATAAGCCTATTTTGAAGCAACTAGAATGTAGTACATTTTATTCTAAGTGAGACAGAAATGAAATTAAAAGAAAAGTTTCAACCTATATTAACACAGAAAATTCAACATTGTCCTTATGCTTGCTTTGAAGGTCAAGACTGCATGCTGACCAACAAGGGACATAGGCATAAAGACAAGAATGCATCCACCAAGAATGACCCTAAATGTGATTTCATGATTATAAAACACCTTCAAAAAAGGCAATGTACTAATTAAAAGTGCTCTTGGGCATGAACAAGCCAGATGTGTCAGCAATACTTTTAGATGCAATCCCTGCATTAGACAAGCCATGTAATATATCCAATATACTAAAAACCTCTCTCTCCTCATAAGACATGATAAATAGCAATTATCCCCTCCCCTTAGAAAATGTATTCCTCATGGTCAATAAAAAGAAATTTTCAGTCTGTAAGAGGGTTTCAAAGGTCTTTGGTGGGCAAAGATATTGCTATAAGACACTATAAACTGAGATCTACAGCGACAAAATCATTCTTTGCAATTCTTTTAGTAACGAAACTAATTTCTAAAATGGATTTATTTCTACTGTTTCAAACAACTCGATTTAAATCATTTTGGTGGAATGATTGAAAAATCAACTGAAAAAGTCAATGAAGGTTTACATCAGCTTACTAAGTTAAGAACCCAAATGGGTAATTCAATTTGGATTATTAATTATATACTTCAGCGATATTATCAAAAAAGAAACAGTTAATGTTAGGACACGATTCCTATTGAAAAGACAAGAGAGAGAATTCTATAAATCCAACATTTCAGAATATCGACTTAGATTATCAAGGTAAACAACCACAAAGAGCAAATTTATTTTAAAATACTTTAATAAGGAGTTCCCATCATGGATCAGTGGAAGCAAATTTAACTAGTATCCATGAGGACACAGGTTTGATCCCTGGCCTCTCTCAGTGGGTTAAGGATCTGGCATTGCCATACGCTGTGGTGTAGGTCACAGATACGGCTCAAATCCCACATTGCTGTGGCTGTGGCTGTGGCTAACGCTTCGATTCGACCCCTAGCCTGGGAACTTCCATATACTGCAGGTGCAGACCTAAAAAGACAAAAAATAAATAAGTAAATAAATAAATAAAAATAAAATATTTTAATCAACCTTAATCTAAGTCATTTATACCTTATTGTAAATTAAACCACAAATCACCTTAGTCTTTATCTGCTATCTATTTTTATTAAATTTTTATTATATTTTTCCTCAGTTATTCCATCAAAACACATATTTTTTCAAGGGAAATGACTTCAGGTAGCTGTTAGAAGAATTCAGATGTGCTCGTATAAAGGTTAATTTTATATCTCAACTAGACAAGCCACTGGTATAATCTACTGGTTCTATTTCTCTTGAGGACCCTACTAATACACCTACTTAAATACAATTGTAAACCTTCAAATTTAGACTGGTCAGAACTTGGCAGGCATATTCCTATTGTAGTATACTGCCATTAAACATTTAATCTCAAGAATAATATTCTCATTCTGATTCCATTCTTTCTGAATATTCAAGTCATTTGATGTAGCATATCAAAGGTTAGTGAATGCACTGGTTTGAGCAACACAAATACCAAATACACTCTTATATGGCTTATTATATATGAACAATCTGAAATCCTGATTTAATCTCTTTCTGATTGTATTTTTCTAAGCTGTGATAATAAGTCAACTTCCTTGAATACAATTAGTTCTAATCTGAACATTGAGACTCATATGCATATAGTGCAGACTTTACAAGATCAATGCAACTTTATGGACTGAGGGGATGAATACCCAGCTTTCTCCAGAAGACATAACAGGCGTTCTTCCACTCAGTGCATATTCTTTTTAGTCTGGAACAGTCTTCACTCTGCTGCCTGTAAGGTTCAGTTTAAAGAGAAATTGATTAAACCATCTTTCATTTTTTTTTTGTCTTTTTGCCTTTTATCTAGGGCCGTACCTGCAGCATATGGAGGTTCCTAGGCTAGGGGTCTAACAGGAGCTGTAGCTGCCTGCCTTAGCCACAGCCACAACAATGCGGGATCCGAGCTGCGTCTGCAACCTACACTACAGGTCACGGCCACGCCGGATCGTTAACCCACTGAGCAAGGCCAGGGATCGAACCCGCAACCTCATGGTTCCTAGTCGGATTCGTTAACCACTGCACCACAACGAGAACTCCCCATCCTTCATATTTAAAATCACCACTATTAGCATGACTCCGTATAGCCTTGGCACATTTTGTTTACAGCCATCTCTGTTTAGTTTGTAATCAGTTTTGGTGAAGAACTATAAGATATTCATATGCATGATCCTAACAGCATCTTCAAGAATGCCTTGGAAAAAATAAATAATTTCAAAAATGTATGCTGATTCAATTAGAAAAAATTCAAGCTCCTCTCTTGCACTTTCACTAACATAAAATTGTAGAGTAACTTGATATCAGGTGTGTTACATTCAATATATATTGCTCTTACCAATAAAAAATAGAAAATGTCTAAATCACAAACAGGGAGGTATGCACAAAAAGATTTATGAAAATACGTAAACCTCAATTCAAGCTTAATTAAAATAATAAGGGGCCTATTAGTTACCTAAGCACTGGCAAACATGAAAAAAGACTCTTAATACCTTGATCAGGGGAAAAAGACATGCATATCAGATGATACTCATATATACAATTAGGACTATAAATTAGTAGAATATTTCTGGAAAAATATTGGGTAATAAGTATGAAAAGAATTAAAATGTGTATTCATAATAATTCTACTTCTATGGGTTCACTTAATGGAGATGTGTACAAAAATATTTATGGATATTCAACACAGCAAGCTATATATCTTTCTTATCTAATATAACAATAGCGGGAACATTCTCCATCTCAATAAGATACTCTTCATAAATATATTATTAGAAGATGTATATTATATTTCCATACTGGAATACCAACTTCCTTTAGAAAACTTTTTTTTTTTTGCTTTTTTTAAGGGCTGTACCCACAGCACATGAAAGTTCCCACTCTAGGGACTGAATTGGAGCTACAGCTGCCGGCCTACACCACAGCCATAGCAATGCGGGATCCGAGCTGCTTCTGTAATCTACACCACAGCTCATGGCAACGCAGGATCCCCCACACACTGAGCAAGGCCAGGGATCAAACCCGCATCCTCATGGATACTAGTCGGATTCATTTCCACTGTGCCATAACAGGAACTCCCATCAATCAAATATTGAATACCCAATATTTGCAATTATTTCTGCAATTTCATCATTACAAATACATTGCAATGGAGAGTTTCCACTCCAAATTTCTTTGGTTTCGAGTCTTAGAAAGGAATCACGGGGTAAAAATGAAGAATGCATTTAAAATATTGATGCATATTTTCAAATTTCTTTTAAATTAACTTGAGCATTCTAATTTAAATTTTCATTAGCAATATATATGAAAATATCTCACCCACAAGGTCATTAGTATTATTACATTTTAAAAATATTTTAGGTAAACATATTTAAAAATCTTACTATTACTTTTTTATTTTCTGTTATTTGTTTTAATATTTTACTACATTTGTGGTTAAATTTTCATACATTTACTAATAATACATATTTCCATTTTTGTAATATTTCTATTCACTGTCTTTAACATTTCTGTATCAGTACTTAGGGGGTTTTCTCCAGGGATTTGTATGAACTTTATATATTAAAAAATCAACTTTTGGGAGTTCCTGTTCTGGCTCAGGGGATTAAGTACCTGACTACTATACATGAGAATACAGATTCGATCTCTGGCCTCACTCAGTGGGTCAACGACCTAGCATCGTCATGAGCTGCAGTGCAGGTCACAGATGCAGCTCAGATCAGGGTTGTTGCGGCTGTGGCAAAGGCTGGCAGCTGTAGCTCTGATTTTACCCCTAGCCCAGGAACTTCCACATACTGGAAGTGGCCCCCGCCCAAAAAAAAAAAATAAGCTGACCAGTGTGAGGTGGTACCTCATTGCAGTTTTGACTTGCATTTCCCTGATAATTAGTGATGTTGAGTATTTTTTCACATGCCTATTGCCTGTCCATATGTCTTCTTTGGAGAAATGTCTGTTCAGGTCTTCCACCCATTTTTCAATAGGGTTGTTTGGTTTTTGCTGCTGAATTGTATGTGTTGTTTGTATATTTTGGAGATTAAGCCCTCAATGGTTACATCACCTGAAAATATTTTCTCCCATTCCCTAGGTTGTCTTTTTGGGATTGTTTTACGGTTTCCCTTGCTGTGCAAAAGCTTGTAAGTTTGATTAGGTCCCATTGGTTTATTTTTGTTTTTATTTTTATTGCTTTGGGAGATTGACCTAAGAAAGCATTTCTACAAGTAAGTCTACAAATAACAAATCCTGGAGAGTGTGTGGAGAAAAGGGAACCCTCCTACACTTTTGGTGGGAATGTAAATTGGTACAACCACTATGGAATACAGTATGGAGGTACCTCAGAAATCTAAATATAGAACTACCATATGATCCAGAAGTCCTACTTCTGGGCATATAACTGGACAAACATTTTATTGAAAAAGAGGATAAGGAGACAAAAAAAATGTGTATGTATACACACACACACACACACACACACACATACATGTAAGACTGGGTCACTTTGCTGTACAGCAGAAATTGACAGAACATTGTAAATCAACTATAACAGACAAAATAAAATCTTAAAAAAAAAAGAATCATGCACCCCTATGTTCACTGAAACACTATACACAGTAGCCAAGGCATAGAAACAACCTGAATGTCCAAGGACAGATGAATGCATTAAGAAGATGTGGTACATATACAGAAAGGAATACTACTCAGCCATAAAAAAGAACAAAATAATGCCATTTGCAGCAACATGGATGGAACTAGAGACTCTCATACTAAGTGGAATAAGTCAGAAAGGGAAAGACAAATACCATTTGATATCACATAAATGGAATGTAATATACAGCACAAATGAACCTGTCTACAGAAAAGAAACAAACTCATGGACATGGAGAACTAACTTGTGGATAACAAGGGGAAGGAGAGGGAGTGGTATGGACTGGGAGTTTGGGGTTAGTTGATGCAAACTATTGCATTTGGACTAGATAATCAAGGAGATCCTACTGTGCAACATAAGGAACTATATCTAATCAAGTGTGACGGAACATGATGGAGGATAATGTGAGAAAAAGAATGTATATATATATGTATAACTGTGTCACTTTGCTATACAGCAGAAATTGACAGAACATTGTAAACCAACTACACAAAAATTTAAAAAAAAAAATAAACTTTTGAAATACACTGCTTTACAATTTTATATAATTACAACCATATATGTTTTCCCTCTTACAATGGAAACAGATGATTACATATTTTAAAAATATTTATTATCCACAGACTAAATAAACATTAATCTATACTGTTGTTTGTTGCTTTACATTTTTGCCTGAATATAGTTGGAATTTACTTGGAATATACCATTTTGTGGGAGGGACGTATGATCTCAAATATTTTTCCAATTTTCCCAATGCCATTTATTTTAAAAACCCTACTCCTTCCATTCTCAATTAATATACAACTCTTCCTTTATTTCATATTAATTACCTATACATAGCTATATCACAAATTAACTTCCCATACACACCAGCATCCACTTCAGGACACTTTCATTCTATTTTCAACCTGGCCTTATACAAGTACAATACAACGCTTTTTTACTTTTTTTAATATTTTATTTATCTAATATGACAAATAAACATTATAGTACCTCATTTTCAGAGCATTCATAGCATACATATCACAATTCTTTCTTTAATCACTTTGGTGACAGCCAAAAACTCTGTCTTCCCCCCAAACACCAGTCATTAAATCAGTAAACCATCTATATCTGGTATGGGAGGTCTGTTTAGATATACTCTGATAATAATGTTTGAGGAAAAAATTTATTGTGTATGAAGCTAATATCTACTATAGTCCCACTTAAAATATGAGATGAAAGATAGTTTCTAATATAGCAAAATGCTACAGAAAGAGCATATATACAAAAAGAATTGTTAATAATGGCAAGGTTTGACAATCTTCAGTGGAATACTTGAAGAGGTGATTTTGCTAGAAGTTTGGAAAGAATGAACTCTTCACAACTGAAACATAAAAGGCTTAGGCTCGGATATCAACCTCAGACATTCACTAAGTGAGGTTCTCTTTCCTGAGATGAGGCTAATCTCTTTGGAGAAAGAAGAAAGAGTTATAAACTCTGTGGACTCACACAAGTACAAAGATGTCTCAACACTCAAGGTTAAAAGCTCAGCAACTGACAACTGCATTGAACGTCACTCACATTTTATTCTCTTTTAGAAAAATTCTGCCAAGATGAACTATAAAAATAAACAGAAATGGGATTTATGATAGTTTTTAGGAGATGCCTTAGGCCAACTTTCAGGATCAATGAATTTGTTTCTGACGTTAATGCTTAGAATGACTCATTTATATGCCTCAGAGTAAATAGTTTGTCTAATATTATCCTTTTAAAACATACAATAAGTGGAATTTTCTGCATCAAGTCAAAGTGTTTATTATTAGAATCAAGTTAAAGTTATTGATTCTACTCCACAAAGTTGTTATAAATCCTAAGATAGTACTGGATCATGGAGGTCACAGGGGACTTCTTTCTAGAATACCATATATTTATTTTTCCATTGGAGCCTAATTTCTAGAAATAATCCTTGAGGTGTCAGGAAGTAATAATAGAGGTTAAACAATCTGGCAAAGTGATAGTATATGGCAGTGGTTTAGAAGCACTGAGAGGAGAACCAAAAACAAATGTCACAACCCATTTTCATTTGATAAAAGATTCTTAAAATCATCCTATATTAAATAAAAAGAACATACTAAGAGAAAAATACTTTTAAGATGGCAATTAAAATTAACACATTCATCTACATGATCACTAACATACAGATAACTCAAGCATCTTCCCTATGAGTGTGAAAACCAAATATATGGTTCTAAATATCATGTACGGGCACATCTAGTGGGGAATGAACCTGGTACTGTTTATATAATATTGATAATTTCTAATAAGAATTCAACGATGCATTTACACATTTATTCACGTATTTAGAGGAAATTGCTAACATAATATCTCATAATAAAACCTTGGAAAATCCTAGAATTCCACTGCAAGTAAAATGTACTATTCACTCTTTCATTTAATAAGCACACATTGTTTACCCACTATCTTCCCAGGAACTGTGCTGTTCCTACAGATGAGGAGATCCATAAGAAAGCTGTAATTTAAAAATTCATGTCCAAACCTAGTCTAGGGATGAAGTTTATAATACTGAGAGCTAAGATTCTTTTTTCAAATGCACTAGGAAAATGTACTTTCTTGCAAAAGTAAAGTAATTCTTGATAAACTTAAAATTGTGGTATTGTAATCAAGGAGTAACACAAAATGTAATTTTACAGAGAAAGAAAATTGAGTGCTTCCCTGATAGTCTAGAAGCCATGAAAGTAGAATGTAGCCCAGCTGGGTCTCTAATTATGTCCTTTCAACTAGTTTTCCTGGTGGTTCCTAAGGCCCAGTCAGTACAGGATATCCAGTTGTTTCCAACCGCTCTGTTGAGGCTCACCCACGAAAACGTACCTTTCAGAGATATGGTGTTAAACTTTTAACAACATTTAAAATTTAATGTAAGTAATGTTGAAGATATGTACTGTCACAGTATGGTAAAAGTAAAGAATAACAAGCAACTCATTTCTAAGGTAGAATGTTAATGTAAAAGGGGATATAACTTTTTATGAATAGAACAATCAAATGGAAGATAGAAGGGAAGAGTTTTCAGTCTCTTGTTAGCACATTTTATCCTATAAACTAAGTAATATTTTATGCCATCACAATATTTCTGCAAAGAACAAAAGCTAAGTTCAGAAGGTATAAGTTACCTGCACATTCTAAAGAGAATGACGAAAAGATGCCAGATCCTCCCACCAGGATTTTTAAAAGGTGACTGAAACAGTTCTGAAACCATCATCCACCACCCACCTTCAGCTCACAAAGAAAAAGAAAAGTTGATTTAAAGTTGACAAAGCGTAAAGGAGACAATTCAAAGAAATACATTATCCCAATAAAATAATGTGATGTTATGTGCCTTTTCCAACTTGAGAAGCATTACTACCTTACCAGGCAGAAGTAGGGCAACTCCAAGAAAACCACTCACAAAGGATAAGGTCCCTACAAGTAATAACACTTTGCATATATTTCCCAGAGCATAAGTTCTTACTTACCTGGAAATGCATAAAAGCAGGTAGCAGAAAAAGGCATTCTACAATGGAAAAATGAGGCATCACTATGGTAATCTACATCTTTACCATTTGTATGACAGGACACATTAATTTCCTAAGTCAAGTGAATAATGGAGAAGATAGCAATACTGGATTTCCTAGAAGGAAATCAGCTCAGAATTGTGTTGTACTAGATTAAGGCCATACCAGTGGTAAGAGACCCAAATGAATAAAGCTGGAAGCAGGAACTGCATGTCTGCCTGTCCCTAAAATACATACAATGCTTGTGTAGTGCAGAGTTGCACACAGGAATGTTCCCTAGGGAGATTTCACGTATGTCCCACAGAATGATACCACTTAAGGACCTGTAAGATGGAGTTTTAGTAAATATCAGTTTAGCAATGAAACACTCATACTTTTCTGCTAATAACCCTTGCCCAAAGCTAGAGGAGTAATGGGGAGATACTTTACACTGGATGAGATTGATGCTTTGAAACATATTAGACTGGAACTTTTAACATCTAAAAGTATGTCATGATTATCAAAATAAGTTATTCCTATAACTCGGTGTTGCCAAAACCTAGAGAATCTGTCCAGAATCTTGCCAAAAGGAAGAGATATCTGATAAACAAAAGTAAGTCTTTATTTTATGATACTCAACCAAAAAAATGTTTAACTCTGTATACTTGGTAATATCTTTAGGTAACAAGTAATATTTTGCCTGACATTTTCAAACATAAAATTGTAAGGATTTTCTATTATGTGTAACACTATAGAGCTATGCATATCTGTAATATTATTTATACAGGCTCTCTGACAAGAGAGAAATCAAATAGCTTTTCATTTTTATGTTCAAAATGAGCAGCTAACAAACAATGTAAATAAAAGTCTATAGCCCAAGCTATATAGACCCAAAATGCAACTACCTAAGTTTGTGACATTGGCTTCACCAAAACATCTTCTCTAGGCTGCTAAAATTCTCATTAAATTCCTGTTTACTATACTGTTATTTATTTAAGTTCACCTTTCTAAAAATAAATATTATTGAAAATGTGAAAAAATAATGAATTCACCAGTAGTTATGACACAAAATGATAACTGTATTTCTAGATACTAGAACAAATTTTTAAAATATTTTTTACACTAGCATCGAGTCATATCATACTGTACCTACAAAATTCATTCAAGACCTGTACATTGATGAAATAGATTTTACTTTGCTAAATAAATCTGATTACTATAAGCTCTTTTTACAATATTCTTTAGATACTCCTTCTACCAACAGGTAGGATCTGTGTTTCCTTCTTAATGGACAGTGGTTTGTAACTACTCTAACAGAACATGATAAAAGTCATGTCCTCTGACTTTTAAAACTAGGTCATTAAGCTTTTCCCTAGCTCTCTTTTGAAACTCAGGCACAAGTTAGTGAGGAATGCCATAAACACAGCCAGGATATGTGCCAGTGTTCTGGCTGAAAGCCACAACTGACATCTTAACTGAGTGCTGGTACGAACTACAAGGCATATAGTAACAGCCTTCCAATGATTTCGTACTCTGGTGTTTGAGACAGTGCAACTCATGCTGAGTGGAATAAAAATAAGCTCTCTACTCTGAGACTTGTTCAAGTTGCACATCCATGAACTAAGCAAACATTGCTTTAAAATTCAAAACAACAGGTCCCATTAAGTTTATTTTTTTATTGTTATTATTCTAGGAGGTGGGTCAAACAAGATGTTGCTGTGAATTATGTTCAAAGAGCATTCTATGTTTTCATCTTATAGTATCTGGCCTTACATTTAGGACTTGAATCCATTATGAGTTTATTTTTGTGTGTGGTGTTAGAGAATGTTCTAATTTCATTCTTTTACATAGAGCTGACCAGTTCTCTCAGCACCACTTATTGAAGAGACTGTCTCTACTCTGCTGTATGTTCTTGCCTTCTTTATCATAGATTAGTTGACCATAGGTGCTTGGGTTTATTTCTGGGCTTTCTATTCTGTTCCATTGATCTATATTTCTATTTTTGTGCCAGTAACATACTGTTTTGATTACAGTAAATCTGTAGTATAGTTTGAAGTCAAGGAGCCTGATTACTCCAGCTCTGTTTTTCTTTTTTAGTATTGCTTTGGCTATTTGGGGTCTTTTGTGTTTCCATATAATTTAAAATATTTTGTTCTAATTTTGTGAAGAATGTCATTGTTAATTTGATAGGGATTGCACTGTATCTGTCGATTGCCTTGGGTAGTACAGTTATTTTGACAATACTGATTCTTCCAATCCAAGAGTATGATATATCCATCCATCCGTTTGTGTGATCTTTGATTTGTATCGTCAGAGTATGGTTTGCAGAGTACAGGTCTTTTGTCTCTTTAGGTAGGTTTATTCCTATGTATTTTATTCCTTTTGATGCAACAGAAAATGGGATAGCTTCCTTGATTTCTCTTTCTGATCTTTCATTGTTGTTATATAGAAATGCAATAATTCCTGTGTATTAATTTTGTACTCTGCAACTTTGTCAAATTAATTGATGAGTTCTAATGGTTTTCTGGTAGTGTCTTCAGGATATTCTAGGTATAGTATCATGTTCTCTGCAAATAGTGATAATTTTACATATTCTTTTCCAATTTGGATTCCTCATTTCTTTTTCTTCTCTGTTTGGGGTGGCTAAGACTTCCAAAACAATGTTGAGTAATATTGGTGAAAGCAGATATCCTTCTCTTGTTCCTGATCTTAGCAGAAATACTTTCAGATTTTCACCACTGATAATGAAGTTAGCTGTGGATCTGTCATAGGTAGCTTTTATTATGTTGAAGTAAGTTCCCTCTACTCCCATTTTCTGGAGAGTTTTTATCAGAAACTGATGTTAAATTTTGTCAAAAGCTTTTTCCACATCTATTGAGATGATATGTTTTCTAATTAAACTCAAAAGCTTTTTCATGATAAAGGAAACCATTAAAAATAAGAAAAGACAGCCAACACAGTGGGAGAAAATCTTTGCAAAGGATGCAACCGATAAGAGCCTAATCTCCTAAATATACAAACAACTCATACAACTCCACAATTAAAACAAACAAACAAACAACTGAATATCAAGCAAAATACCTAAATAGACATTTCTCTGAGGAAGACATACAGACACATGAAAAGATGCTCAACACCACTAATTATTAGAGAAATGCAAATCAAAACTACCATAAAGTACAACCTTACAAACTGGTCAGAATGGCCATCCACTAACAAGTCTACAAATAACAAATGCTGCAAAGGGTGTGGAGAAAAGAAACTTCTCTTTCACTTTTGGTGGGAATGTGAAATGGTACAACCACCAGGGAAAAGACTATGGATGGTCCTCAGAAAACTAAATACAGAACTACCACATGATCTAGCCATCCCACTCCTGGGCATATATGCAGACAAAACTTTCATTCAAAAAGATGCATGCACCCCTATGTTCAGTGAAACACTATTCACAATAGACAAGACATGGAAATATCCCAAGTGTCCACTGACATATGAATTAAGAAGATATGGTACATATATACAATGGAATACTACTCAGCCATAAAAAAATAAGATTTGGCATTTGCAGCAACATGGATGCAACTAGACATTATCATACTAAGTGAAATAAGTCAGAAAGACAAATACTTTATGATATCATATATATACAGAATCTAAAATATGGCTCGAATGAACCCATCTATAGATCAGAAACAGACTCACAGACATGGAAAACAGACTTTAGGTTGCCAAGGGGGTAGGGGTAGGGAGTGGGATAATGGTCAGTCTGGTGTTGGTAGATGAAAACTATTACATTTAGAATGGATAAGCAATGAGGTAGGTCCTACTGTATAGCACAGGGAATTCTATTAAATCTCTTGAGATGGAACATGATGGAAGACAGTATGAAAAAAGCTTGTATATATATTTATAACTGGGTCACTATGCTGTACAGCAGAAATTGGCACAACAGTGTAAAACAACTATACTTTAATTTTTTTTAATTTAAAAAATATTTTAAATTAAATTTTAAACATTCAGGTAGTGAATTATATGGCATTAGAGCAACTGAGCAACCTGCAAAAGTGAAAACCGTAAGACATTGTAGACAAATTAAAGAGGATCTAAATAATTGGAAAGACATATATCAATTCATCCCAAAATTCATTTACTTGTCTGATGCAATACTTAAAATTTTTCAGCAAATTTTTAAAAGAAATTGAAAGACTTTTAGTAAAATTTAGATGCAAATAAAAAATACCAAGAAAGTCAAAATAATTTTGCAAAAGAAGGACAGAGTTGGACTTAAAATATCTGATTTGAGTTTAATTTAAAATATAGTAGTCAAGGTAATGTAATATCAGTGTAAGGACAGACAACTACAAAAGAGACAATTATAGATGAACATAAAAATATTCCTTTTGGACAAAGATGACAAGGTAGTTCTATGGAGATAAGAACAGAATTTTCAAAAAGTGCTAAAACAACTGGATATCCACATGAAAATACCACACAGAAAAAGTTTTTAAAAAGACCATGGAACTAAATTATAAAGCTAAAAGTCCTAAGTGTCCAGAAAGAATGACAGGAAACCACTTTCAATCTCAGATTAGACAAAATGCAGTAACAATAAAAGAAAAATTAAAATTGGATAGTCTCAAATTTAAATTTTTCTGCTCTTTTAAAGATGTCACTATAGAAATGAAAATAAAGGCATATATTAGGAGAAAATATTCTCTATATTGTTTGTGGGGAGGTTTTAAACACTTGGTTACATTTCTTATATATTTAATCATTTACTTGCTATATGTCCAGCAGTTCCATCTCTACATATTTATCCAAGAAAGATAAAAGTATAAGTATAGAAAAGATTTATAAATAAATATCCACAGCAGCTTTATTAATAACCCCAAACTGGAAAAACCCAAATTCAAAAGGTGAATGGTTAAACTAATTGTGGAGGTCACTATTTAACTCAAATAAACAGTGATGGCATTCTCCTTTTTCTAGAACACCCTAAGCGGCCTAGTTTTAGCTCTGTGTATGTAATTACATTAGCTTCATTACAAAGAAAGAGGTTTTTTAAATTTTTTATTTTATATTGGAGTATAGTTGACATTTTGGAGTCTAGCTGATTTACTTAACAGTGTGTTAGTAAATAAAGATGTTTTAAGTGAGCAAACTGTCGCAAACCAAATGCAGTTTCAAAATGAGGTTTACGTGCTTGTCTACATAATGTTTAAATAAGATAAAACTATATATATTCTCTAATTTTTTGTGTGCATGTGTCTACATGGCATATAATATGATTAATCAACTAAGAAACTAAACTTCTTTGGAGGTTTTTATCTAATATGGACATTTACTTTCTTATATAATCACACTGAAATTGCACTCTGTTCGAGCTGCTTTCATCATTACGAGGAAATTATTATTATTATTTAAAAATAGTGTAAATGAGGAAACGTGCTGATGGTGCTAAATAGCTTCATTCAAAGCATTTTAAGTGGTGAAAAAATCAGTTCATGAGAGTTATTATATTTTATTTTCTTAAATCTGAAATATGTATGCTTTCAGAATATGAACTTGATAAATATTAATTCTGTAAGTAAATAAAAAATATATTTATGTCATATTTACCTTGCCTACCAAACAATGCAGATTATATTTAAAATTGGAGTCTACAACATGGCACTTTTATGATGTCTCCTAAAATTTCATCCTAGGATGCTTTTATCCCTTAGGAAACAGGCAGTTGATTAGTACTTCTCTTCTGGTTACACTGGAAGCAATATTCACCTGGTCACTTTTCCCAACAGGGCAAAAGAGCCCCAAGTAACACTTTCATTTCTACATTAGCTCAGAGAGACTTCTTCCCAGGTTTTAGTATAATCCATGCACTAGGAATAAGAAAATTAGACTAAACATATGCTAAATAAAAATATGTAAATGATTTAGACTGAAAAAAATTTCCACAGACTGCAATGTGGCATTTTTGGCACATTTACTATTATATGAATAACATCAATGTAATACTGAGAAAAAATATTTAACAACACTTTCCTTTAGATTATTTTCAAAGAAAAAATATCCCAGGTGCTATAATTTTTAAGAGACTAAGAACGCTACAAGAAGTTACACTGTAGATACATTATGTTGGCTTATTTTTTTGCTATTATTTTCCTAACAGTGTAAGCATAAATTGTTTGTATCAACATTTTGTAATGTATGCTTATATAACATTGGTTCAATCAATTTAAAAATAATACTATTAAAAAAGTGTTATTTTCAAATCAGAACAAACTGCTGATCAACAACTATGTGCCAATTATATTTGGTGGTTAAGTGGTAACTTCAAATATATACAATTCAGTGGGATTTTTCCCCCTTTTAAATATTCAAACCACAAGTTTATGGCCTGTTCCCAAAAAGTACCACAGCTAACAAGCCTGCTCTAAAACAATGACTAAAGAAAGTTCTCAAGAAAGTAGGTCAATGATAGAAAGAAACCTGGAAAATCAGGAATTAAGAAATTATATTAGAACTGGTAAAATTATTTCTAAACATAGCAAAATATTTTCTCTTAGTTTATTTAAAATGCACTGAATGGTTGAAGACAAAAATTATCAAATTGCATGATGTGATTTTAAATGTGTGTTTATGTAATATATAAGAAAAAATAGTACAAACAGATTTGGGCCAAATGGTCATTGTTAACCCCCTCCCCCAGGAAAACCGCCCAAAACAAAATGAATCTCAACTAAATCTCTCACATTATATTAAAATTCATGGACAATGAATCAAAAATCTAAACAGAACACAAAACTATAAAACTTTTAGAGAAAAATCAAAAAAGAAAGTCCATGACGGGATTAGGTGAAGAGTTCTTAGGATAGGACATAGTAAAGATTAATAATAACAATAATAGATTTCATCAAACCTAAAACTATTGCTCTGTGATATACCCTGTTAATAGGAAACATAAACATCAGATAGGGAGGACATATTTGACAAGAACTCTTATCTATTTTATATAATAAATGCCCAAAATGCAACAGTAAGAAAACAACTCAATTAAAAACTGTGAAAAGAACATGAGCAAAAATTTCATTAAAAAAGATATGAGACAATAAGCTGATAAAAAGATGTTTAACATAATTTCCCATTCGGGTAATGCAAACTAAAACCACAGTGTGATACCACTACACAAATATTAGAATGTGATGGATGATATTTTGACAAAAACCACTAACTGGTGAAGATGCAAAGCAAAGAAAAGCTCATCTATTGCTGGTGTGGATACAAATGTTACAGTTGCCTTGGAAAATAGCTTTTTTTTAAAAACAATTTTATTTAAACATAGTTGTTTTACAAAGTTGTGTTAATTTCAGGTGTAGAGAAAGCATTTTGTTATACATACATATATGCATATATTCTTTTTTAAAAACCCCCTTCTATTACAGATTTTCACAAGATATTGAGTATAGCTCCCTATGCTATAAAGTAGGTTCTCATCGATTACCTATTTTACATAAAGCAGTGTGTATATTTTAAACCCAAACTCCTAATTTACCCCATTCCCCACTCTCCTTTGATAACTATAATTCTGTTTACTGTCTGTGAGTCTATTTCTGTTTTGTAAATAAGTTCATTTGTATTTTTTTAGACTTCACATATAAGCATTTTCATACAACACTTGTTTTTCTGTCTGGTTTAACTTCACTTAGTATGATGATCTCTAGATCCATCCACGTTGCTGCAAATGGTCTAATGTCATTCTTTTTTATGGATGAGTAACACTAAATTCTGTATATGTGCCATAACTTCTTTGTCCATTCATCTGTCAGTGGACACTTAGGTGGCTTCCATGTCTTGATTATTGTAAGCAGTACTGCTATGAACACTGAAGTGCATATAGCTTTTTGAATTATGATTTTATTAAATATATGTCCAGTAATGGGATGAATGGATCATACAGGAGCTCTATATTTAGTTTTTTGAGGAAACTCCATACTGTTTTCTGCAGTGGATGTACCAATTTAAAATGCTACCAATAGTGTAGGAGAGTTCTTTTTTCTGCATACCCTCTTCAGCATTTATTATCTATAGATTTTTTGATGACAGCTAATCTGACCAGTGTGAAATGATACTTCATGTTAGTTTTGATTTGCATCACTCTAATAATTAGCAACACTGAGCATCTTTTCACATGCCTATTGGTCATCTGTATGTTTGGAGAAATATCTATTTAGGTCTCCTAACTAATTTTCAATTGGTTTGCTTGTTTTTTTTGATATTGAGCCATATGAACTGTTTTTACATTGTGGAGCTTAATACCTTATCATTCACATCATTTGCAAGTATTTTCTCCCATTCTGTAGGTTGTCTTTTTGCTTGGTTTTCTTTGCTGTGTATATGTTTTTAAGTTTAAATAGATCCCATTTGTTTGTTTTTGTTTTTACTTTCATGACTCTAGAGGACAGACCCAAAAAGATATTGCTGCAGTTTCTGTCAGAGAGTGTACTGCCTATATTTTTCTCTAGGAGTATTATAGTGTCTGCTCTTACATTTAGTTATTTCATCCATTTTGAGCTTATTTTTGTGAATGATTAGAGAACATTCCAATGCCATTCTGTTATATGTAGCTGTCCAGTTTTCCCAGCATCATTATTGAAGAGACTGTCTTTTCTCCATTGTATATTCTTGCCATTTTGTCATAGATTAATTGACCATAGGCACATGGGTTTATTTCTTGACTTTTTAGCCTGTTCCATTGATTCACATTTTGTTTTTTGTGACATAATCATACCGTTTTGATTATGGTACCTTTGTAGTATTGTCTGAGGTCAGTGAGCCTGATTGCTCCAGCTCCGTTTTACTTTCTCAAGATTGCTTTGGCTATTTGGGATCTTTTATATATCCACACGAATTTAAACATTCCTTGTGCCAGCCCTGTGAAAAAGACCAAGGGTAATTTTATAGAAAATGTATTGAACCTAAAGATTGCCTAGGGTAGTACAGTCTTGTTGACAATACAGATTCTTCTAATCCAGTAACATGGTATATCTTTCCATTTGTTGGTGTCATTTTCAGTTTCTTTCATCAGGTCTTATAGTTTTCAGTGTACATATATTTTGCCTCCTTAGATAGGTTTATTCCTAGATACTTTATTATTATTATTATTAAGTTTTTTGTCTTCTTGCCTTTATCTAGAGCCACCCCCGTGGCATATGGAGGTTCCCAGGCTAGGGGTCTAACAGGAGCTGTAGCTGCCAGCCTTTGCCACAGCCACAGCAACATGGGATCTGAGCCACATCTGCAACCTACACCACAGCTCATGGCAACGCCAGATCCTTAACCCACTGAGCAAGGCCAGGGATTGAACACCGCAACCTCATGGTTCTTAGTCGGATTCCTTAACCACTGAGCCATGAAGGGAACTCCCTATAACATAATTTCTAATTTTGAACAATATACATAGACTGAATATTTTCCAAACTGTCAAGTTCTGATTCCTTTTTGTTAACAATTTCTTCAATTTATCTTTCTCTTCTTACATTTTATTATAATCAGTAAGGAGAAACAAGAGTACAACTTCAATATTTTGCTTACAAATTTCTTTTGCTAAATATCCAAAGTGGTCACTCATAAATTCTACCTTCCACATTATTCAATAAAATAGATTGGGTGTTTAAACATAAAAAATTTATTTTGTCACAGTTCTGGAGGCTAGAAACCCACAATTAACATACCAGCACAACTGGTTTCTGGTTTTTGCTGAGACTTCTCTCCTCAGTTTGTAGATGATGACCTCGTGTCTCTGTCTTAACATGGCCTTTTCTCTTTGCATTTTTGCATGTTTGCAAAGAAAGAGTTGTGGTGTTTCTTCCTAGTCTTATAAGGACATTATTTGATTAGGCCCAATAATGTCCCTATGACCCGATTTAACATTAATTACCTCCTTAGAGGCATCTCCAAATATTGTCACAATGGGCATTAGGGTTTCAATACATGATGAACTTGAAAAGGACACAATTCAGTCCATAACACTAATACTCACACAGAAATATCTAAACAAATATTCAAATTGTAATAGTCTTCGGTAGTTGAATGGATTAACAAACCCTAGCACAACCATACAATGTGATATTTTTCAGAAATTAAAGAGAATCAATTATTCATACACATAAAAATCTGATAAATTCAAAGTCATTATGCTGAGTAATAATCGCTAACCTCAAAAGTTTACATAGTATATGATTCCATTTATATAATATTCATTAAATGGCAAATTTACAGTGATAGACCTAATCCAAATTTGCCAGAGATTTGAACTGGTGGGGATAGAAGGCTGCAACTATAAAGGGGTAAAACAAGGAAGTTTCCTTAGGTTTATTTAGTAGTTACACATCCTGATTATGTTTGGGTAGTTACATAAATACATATGCTAAGACTCATGGAACTGGACACCAAAATGAAAGTTGTTTTAATGTGTGGTAATTTAAAAATAATAACAGAAGAAAAAATAGAATGGATAAATAAAGATGACTCAGTAAATTACATCTTGCACAACTGGTTCTTGCTCAACTATGAAAGGAACTGGGTAATATATATCATGAGGCCTGGCACAAGAAATCACTTCAAGTTTGAATCAAAAAGAAGCATGACTAAGAATAAGTTTAAGGAGTTCCTGTCGTGGCTCAGCGGAAATGAATCCGACTAGGAACCATGAGGTTCCGGGTTCGATCCCTGGTCTCACTCAGTGGGTTAAGGATCCAGCATTGCCGTGAGCTGTGGTGTAGGGCGCAGATGAGGCTCAGATCCCGAGTTGCTATGGATGTGGCTGTGGCCAACAGCTGTAGCTCCTATTAGACCCCTAGCCTGGGAACATCCACATGCCGGGGGTGCGGCCCTAAAAATGACAAAAGACAAAAAAAAAGAATAAGTTTAAAATGGTCTTCACGTGTAATGTATAAAAGAAAAAAGTTACCTAATTTTTATTTCTATCATCAGAACAGAAATTATGTGAAAATACTGATGAAAGCAACATAATTATTGATGTTTTTCTGAAATAAAGGGAAAAATTTTTAGAAAATAAAATTATTTTAAATGTAATATATCTTCTCTGTATTACTTATAAATAGTTATCACTATCTCAAAATCAGAAAGCTCAAATATGAACAATGAAATCTACTTTTTAAATTTTTTAACTTTCAGTTATGCAAGACTATAACTGTACATATATTTTATTAAGCCCTTATGAAGATATATTTTTCAAGTTGAGAGTACATGAATGACATCATATTAGTCAGCTTTTGCTGCAGTAATATTCTCTCATAAGTAGCTCCAAACTCTCAGTATTATAGCAAGAAAGATTTATTTTTACTCACATAACACAGTAGAGCTGCAAACTGGTTGTAGTGCTATTAGCTCTGCTCTAAGCTGTGGGTGGACTTTGAGCCTGTCCCACTATCTTCTCACAGTCAAGAGTAGTTGTACCTCTCCTAAAATAAGTTTCTTTCTGATATAATGTAGTGACTTTTTCTTTAATTTTTACAGTCAATTTCAGAAATTCCCTTAGTAGAGGATCATGTATGTTTTGGAAAATACCTTAAATATCTGTCTGATTTAAGTGATTGAAATAGAAAATCAAGTATTGTTAATATACCGGAAAAGAAAGCTAAATTGTTCTGACTTAAAACTGAAGAAACATTTAGGGGACATGGGAGGGAAAAAAAGGTAAAGAAGGAAAAAGAGGATCCATTAAGATGATACAGACTAAGTACTACTGGAAAGAAAGCTAACATTAAAAATATTCCAGAATCAAAATGAATTTTAATAGTGGTTACATGGGTGAAATGATGCACACTATAAATTAAAATTACGTTTCAGTCCTTCCATTTCCTCAGTAATCTCTGCTAAACTCAAATGCCTCATGGAGAGAACCTTTTGCTAAGGAAGGAAATGAGTTTCACTTTAGGGTCAATGTGGCTTGAAAGAGAAACAAACAGCTACGGAATGGAAAAGAACCCTCTCCCTGAACAAACTATCAGGAACACAAGTTTGGAACCAGAAGTGACCATGAAAAATAGAAGTCTTATGAGAAACCTCGAAAATGTAGGGGAGAGTTTTGGAATTTCACTGCTAAGAAATTAGAAAGGTGATATCATCAGGCAATCTTATCTAAGTACCAAATGGCAGGAAGGAAAACTCCAGGTCAGTTACATAAATACCTGACCATATTTTCAGTAACATGAGAACTGCTATTAAAATCATGGTTCAGTTATAACACATATGTGGCTCATTAGTTTCTTTAAATCTTATTCTCAGTTCTATTTTATATCTCCATCATAGATTTTCCTTCTACTTATGACTTACTCCTTGTTTTTGCTACCTTTCTGTACCTTTAAATTGTTCTAATCCACCCAAAAATTATGTTCAGAACTTGCTTTGGAAGGAAGGAGAGAGGAAGAGAGGAAGGGATGGAATAAGAAAGAAAGGAAGTAAATAGCAGAGTTCAAAAATTCTGGCCTTAATGTCTCTTGGATTTTCAGTTATTTAACTTATTCTTCATCAGTTTTCCATCAAACAGCTCTTCACCTTCTCCCTATCCCTTGTAATATACATATTCAAAACACAATTCTTACAATAAACAAACTACTTCATCCATAAAGCTCCTGTAGTTGACCTGCAATATAACATGGATTTTGCTGATCTCAACACTTTACAACCCTTCCTGAAAAAAAGAGCACATATTGACATGATTTTCTAGGACCTGGAGCTCGCTTTTTAGTTAGGCAACCAAAAATGCTGCTGCCCAGAATAGGAATAAAGTGATTACCTTAAAATCAGTAGTAGCACAGTCTAATCAAGGAAGGTCATTATTCTTACATTGTTCAGAGACATGCAAGATAAAGGGTATTTTTACTGTTTTCTGAACATCTCTTCAAACTTGGTGGCATGGTGATTGTTTGCTTATACTTTTCTAGAGTTCTCTTCACCTCCAAATAACTAATTGCCCAGTAACCTCATATGTTTAGCCCTCCCCTGCCTTGGGACTTCATTAGAGACCTCATCTCCATGGGACTTATCCTTTCTTCATCTCCACTGACAACATGAGTTTATTGATCACCTCACATTTTGAGGAGTGATTTCAGACATAATAAGACTCTCCTAATACAGAGTAAAAACAGAGACAGAATAGCTCTACAGCTTCCAATGATGAATGAAAGAGGAGCGGGTATATGGGACATGTAAGTAATGCTGTCTGCCAGACTCAATTTATTCCATGACATAATTCCTTCTTCCAGTGGAAACAAAGCAGGGACTAGCAAATGACTTTTGGCTTTATATATACACATAAAGACACACACACACACACATATATATTTCCAAATGTCACCTGCTATACAGATAGTATATTTCTATCTATCTGTCTATATATATACATATGTATGAGGAACGTCATCTGAGAAATACCAAGGAAGTCCACAGTTGGTGGAAGAACCTGGTGCTGAACAATAATAATGTGAACTAAAGAAACTGGAGTAAAACATCTTTTTCTATATAACTGCAGGAGTTTTCACTAGTGGATGTTAATAGAAAGGAGAATCCCTGAGTACGATTAACTTATAACCCATTTCTGTTCTCATAATACCCAGGTCTATAAAAGCACTTGTCCCCTTATAATTACTAGTTCACATTTAGCTTACAATCAATTCAAAAATCTCTTACCAGACAATCTGTAACACTGTGAGGACAGAGATAGGTCCTATTTATATTTGTATAACTAGGGTCTAGAGACTAAAAATAAATGCTTACTAAATAAATGTAAAATGGTTCCATCTAGAAAAAAATCAATATCCCTCTATTTTCTTTTTTATTTATTTATGTATGCATGTATGTATGTATGTATGTATGTATTTATTTATTTATCTTTTTAGGGCCGCACCAGTGGCATATGGAGCTTCCCAGGCTAGGGGTCTAATCGGAGCTGTTGCTCCCGGCCTATGACAGAGTCACAGCAATGCCAGATCCGAGCCACTTCTGCAACCTACACCACAGCTCACAGCAATGCTGGATAGTTAACCCACTGAGCAATGCCAGGGATTGAACCTGCTACTTGGTGGTTCCTATTTGGATTCGTTTCCGCTGCACCATGACAGGAACACTATTCCTCTATTTTCTTAACCCTACCACCTTGGGGAAAAAATAGAATCAACAATACAAAGTCACTCACATGAATGAGCAAAGGAAATAAAACTGGGATGGGGACAAGTAAGGAGAAGAAAAATAATTCTAGCAGTTATGACTTACAGGAAAGTTAAGAAAGAATACAAATAGAAAATGAGGACACCAGGAGATAAGATTTAGTTTGTTATTCTGCTTAGTAGCACTGATACTTTCAATTCTTAAACCAAAATATATATATATATGTTCTAATAAAATAAGTCTAGGTATTAGTGATATAGGTAGATAGATGATGATAGATAGATAGATAGATAGATAGATAGATAGATACCTCATTCTTATCCACTTAGAACAGGCTTAAGTAGTTCCCACATTTCAATTCCACTCTCCTCATTCTGAAATAAAGAGTAGAAAGAAGGGTATCTTCATAGAAGGCAGATCCTGGAATTACAGCAGCCTAAGTACCTCATTTGCTTCAGAAAGGTAGAAATTATCTAGCACTATCAGTATTTCAAGGATTAAAGAGCTCAAATCCATATGCACTGGCCCTCTCAGGACTCAGGACATCAAACTGTGGCAGCTAGGTGTGGCTAATCCTCAGAGTTGACAAGAGAAATAAAATAAAAGCATTTTATAATGTGAAGGCACTTTGACTGCCATGGCTTGAAATTCCCTTTACTCGTTAGAATTTCATCATCTTTAACAAAGATTCTGTGCCTTAATTTCTTATTTCTTAGTAGTATAACATCAACATTCTTCTCCTTTGACATCTTAAGAAGATCTTCATAAATACGCACTTTCCATTGAATTTCTGATACAACCACACTGAGTGCACTCATGACGTGATGTCACCTCCTAACTTGTGCATCGACACTATAATGGTATTTACTATAAAGTCACATTGACAGTATCTTGAGAACAATGTGACAGCACTTTAATTGTCATGAAAGTGAACAGTGAAAGCACATTTGGGCAAAAATAACTTGGAGGAAAAAAATACCAAATAAGACCAAGACATAATTATTATAGTTTTTTAAAACAATTTAATAAACTGAACATTCATTAGAAATTTCCTCAGAGTTCCCCTCATGGTGAAGCAGTTAACGAACCTAAGAACAATGAGGTTGCAGGTTCGATCCCTGGCCTTGCTCAGAGGGTTAACGATTCAGCATTGCTGTGAGCTGTGGCTTGTAGGTCGCAGATGCGGCTTGGATCTGGCATTGCTGTGGCTGTGGTGTCAGTCAATGGCTGGAGCTCCGATTTGACCCCTAGCCTGGGAATATCCATATGCCTTGGGTGTGGCCCTAAAAAGCAAAAAAAAAAAAAAAACAAAGAGAGAGAGAGAGAGAGAGAAAGAAATTTCCCCTAGTTCCATTGTAGATGCGAGACCAAGCATTTCTCTCTAAAAAAAAAAAAAAAAAAAGGAAATCCTATCTGAAACAGAAAAGTAAAAGGGAATTCAGAACTACTTGATACTTTTTAAATGTAAGATTTTTTTTTCATGGTCTCTATTTATTATTGAGGTAACATTGGCTTATAACATAATATTTCAAACTACATCACAAAGCTACAGTAATAAAATAATATGGTATTGGCAAAAAAATACATAGATCAATGGAACAGAACTGTATGCCCAGAAATAAACCCACACATATATGGACAATTTACAGCAAGAGCAAAGAACATAGATTGGAGAAAGGATAGCCTCTTCAATAAATAATGTTGGGGAAACATGTCACATGCAAAAGAATAAAACTATATCACATCATACACAGAAATCAACTCAAAATGGATTAAAGACTTGAATTTGAGACCTAACACCATAAAATTCTATTTTTATGGCCAGACACTCTTAATCATTGATCTTAGCAATTTCTTTCTAGATATGTCTCCTCAATAAGAGAAACAAAAACAAAAATAAATAAATAGAACCACATCAAACTAAAAGATTTCAGCGCAGCAAAGAAGACCATCAAAAAAACCTAAAAAGACAGCCTACTGAATAGGAGAAGATACTTGCAATCGTATAGCCAATAAGGGGTTAATATACAAAATATATTAAAACTCATACAACTCAGTAACAATTAAATGTAAGATATTTTTATCACTCACCTTTTCAGTGTTTTAAATACCTATATCAATAAAATAGAGATCTACATTAAAATGGGCATTTTTCAAGTGTATAATTTAAAAAATATATTTTCATGTATTTCTCTGGTTGCCTAGAGGTTAGGGATTTGACATTATGACTGCTGTGACTCAGGTACAATCCCAGGTCCAGGAATTCTCACATGACATTCACATGCCACTTGTGAGGCCAAAAAATATAAATATGTGTATATATACATGTATGTATATATGTATAAGCAGTATAGCCTATCTCTAAGACTACTTTTAAGACTATCTCTAAATCCATTTTTTCTGAACTTCAAGAGCAAGACAGTAATCTGTTTAAAACCAATGATCCATTTTAGATAAACTTTTCATGTATAGCTAACAGTATTAGCTCTTATCTATATTTGTAATTGCTCTGATAGAATTTAATATATACCTCTAAGTGCTACCGGTAGAAAAGGAGGAAAAGAAAAAATTAAATTATAATTAATATTTGTATAGTGCCTACCCTGTGCCAAATGCTGCTAACCAAATATTTTATGTGCACACCTTCAATTAATCATGACAAGAATCTTCAGGGGTATGAATAATTACTCTTTACACTCTACCAATAAAAAATAGCTCCCAAGAGCTGCAGGTCATTAGAGCTGTCAGGTAATGGAGTTGGAATTTGAACATGTCTGACCTAGTGACCATTTTATAATGCTTCTTATAAGAAGAGAAAGAGAAAAATGGGGCCAGAAGTCTATATAATGGACATAGTTGAGCTCATGCACAAGTGCTTCCAGTTCATAAAGAAAGAGTTCTCCATTTGCTACACATGCAGGGAGGCTGGTGGAAGTCACTCTGACCCAAAAGAGTGACTAATAAACCTAGCGCAAGATTTCTGTACCATGTCTGGTAGGATTATGTCTGAAAGGAATCTTTGAGGCTCATAACCTCAGAAGTATAAATGGGCTTCTCTAGAGCCATGGAGAGCACCATCGAGTCCTTTGACTTTTTAAGCTGTTGCTACTAGCACTCTGGCAATTAATTTTATTGTATAAATTATTTAAGTTACGGTTCTGCATAGTGGAGTATCTAATTCCAGTATAGACATTAGCTATTATGCATTCATAGATATTAAAATCATTTTCACAGTTCATTTTTACTTTACCTGTAGCTATGTACAGCTTAGTTAAAATTCAACATCATACTTTGATTCTCTTAAGCACAGTTTTTGCTAAATGTTACTAATTTGCATTAATTGTATTACCAAGGAAGTAGAAACAAAATTTACAAACTCTTAAATATAATGATAAAGAACAGTTCATTAGAGCAAGGGAGTGTGTAATACCTATCAAAAGACTCATGAAGCCAGGGAAATGTGGACATCTGGGCAGAGATTCCTCTGGATGAATACCAGAGACAGCAGCAGCTGGGCTTCCCAGTCAGATAATTTATGCAAATTAATTTAATCCTCAATAGAATTAAATGTGTTATATTTTAGTACCATTTTTAAAAACCATTAGCCAATGTGAATCTTCTGTCCATAATGAAATCTTACCAAATTGCTTTATATTCAGTTAAGGACATCAATAAATTTATTCCTTAAAATGTCTTTGAATAGATGGCCAATAAATGGCATTAGAACATTTTTTATGACCTCAGATTTTTAAAGTCAATAATTACATTTTTTTCTGACTCCCTTATTTGTTCCTATGAAGTAAATTAACTCATCCAATCATGCAAACCATGGAATTAACTTGGTGATGCCTTAAGACAGCTTAATGAAAAACTATTTTCATATATACAAAATCACACTCTCAGTTCTGATATTCGAATCAGAGCTATAACTGCCAGCCTAAGCCACAGCCACAGCAATGCTGGATTGGAACCACATCTGCAAACTACACCATAGCTCACAGAAATTCTGGATCCCCAACCCACTGTACGAGGCCAGGGATCAAACCCGCATCCTCATGGATACTAATCAGGTTCGTTACCACTGAACCACTACAGGAACCCCCAAGGTAACTTTTATAAATAATATCAAATAGTTAACATAAATGTTTTCAAGTAACTAAAACAGTGTAACTATGAACATATAGAGTATATTAACATATAAGTTGTAACTGTACAAAATGAAAAATTGTAAAGGAATACTGAAATTAAAACTCACCAGATGGCATAAGTAGCAGACTGGCAATGGCAGTAAATTGTATAAATAAATTAAAAAACAAATTGATATAGTTACTCAATCTGAAATATGGAGAAAAAGAAGACAGAAAAATTTATCAAGTCTTACAAATATGTGGGACAATATCACACAATTTAGCATGCATATAAATTTAGTCAGAGAAGGAATACAGAGAGAAAAGCATCAGGAAAAACTATTTGAAGACATAATGGTTAAAACTTTCAAAATTAGATTAAAAAATTAACTTACAGATCCAAGAAATATCAAGAAGA